>MU915445.1:0-10227 GCA_036418165.1 Cooperia oncophora
CAACGGGTACATGCTGAGTTTCTGGTCCTTCAGAGGAATCGTTGGTCTTTTGATGCGAACTCCTGCTTGGAATTTCCTCGTTGGAGGTTCTGTCACAAAAAAGCGCTCTTTTTATCCGAAATGTATTTGGTACTTTTTATGTCTAATTTTGTCTTGATCTAGAAAATACCCCCCCCCCTCCTCAGAAAACGGCATATTCTTCATGGGAAAGTGTCGCAGAATCTGAGCGCGGCCGATGCTCTTTGTGGAAAGAGCATTAGTGAAGCCCCTGGCAACGAGGCAGCGCAGTCAGGAAATCTTTCATTCCATTACGTACACTCTTCATGTGGAAACCTAATTCATTCCATACTCTTTTTTATGGGATAGATGCGATTTCCCACTCTTTTCCTTCTTTTGAAGTAAGATTGCCAGCCTGCCCGACTTCGGGAAAGACGGGCTCGCAGTTCCTCTCAGTACATCAGACTTGAGAAATTTGAAAGGATTCCCTAGCGATTTCTGCTCTATTAAAATCGCAGTTCTTTTCTTCATGCAACTCCAGTGTTTCAGGTAAAACCGTTCAAAATGAAGACCAAGCATCAGCAAGACTTTTGACTCTAGTCCAACAAGGGCATGATGCCGAAGAAGCAAAGGAACTCGAGCACTCTCAAAACCCGTACGTTTTGTATCACGTTTCTGTAATATGAGACAGTGGAATCGTTGGAGGCATCTTCCAGTGAAGGCCCACCACCATTGTGACTTCCCCTTGGTGCTGCCCACCACGCGGGTACGCACCAGAATTTTTCTACGTGGTCTTTTTGCGAAGCCCTGAATTGAAAGCGAATAGAGGATAACGGACGCCAAAGTATCGAAAGGTGCGCAAGAACATCTGGCAAGCTAGGAGAAGGGGGAAGCATTCCGGATAGTTCAGCCACTTACTGTGCATAAAAAATTGGAATGTATGAGGCCGCAGTGTTTGTATATCTTCACGTAAGTGAGACTGCAGAGAGCGGCAGAACGCTGGCGTGATCAAAGGGATTGAGTTCAAGTTGTCCCTAACTCTTTTAGTATGGTAAGAGAAGGTTCACGGTAGTGAGAATGGTACCCTGCAACTCCGTATCTCTGCAATTTTCGGGCCCAAGCGTTAGCGGATGCCTTTGAAACTCTGGTTTAGCGTCAGCTGAACTCAAAGCTGATGGGAGGGAGGAGGACTGAGTTTATTTTTAGTGAAACGATGGCGATTCCGAGGATTAACTACACATTCGCTCTAAAACACATGAATCACGCCCACTCAAAACGGAAATAGAGTAGTGGTTCAGAATGGGAATAAATGGTGTACTCGCCCCAGAAGCGATTGAACAGCGCTCAGATTTTATCCTCTTTTGCAGGTCTACCGTCGTCAAGGCGGCCTCAAATGACGATGACGAGCTTGTGTCGCCGAATGGTGATAGTACGGTTAGTATTGAGCGGCTCATGTATTATTATTATTTTGGTGTAACTCAAGAGCAAAGATTTTCGGACAATAATAAATTCAGCTCGTATCTACACCACATTTTATTATATTTGGATTTTTTTGAAGCATTAACTCGTAAATGTTAGTTATTAAGCATTCAAATGACTGGACATTAATGGGTTTTGACTTCTGATCCCATTCGAGCACTTTTTGGACTGAAAGCGACACTTTTTAAACCAAATCGAACACCTTTCATTTTCGAGTTGGACACATTTTTGCAAGAGGCACTTGATCAACCAGATCACACTAGATACTGCAAGTCCAAACAGGCTAGGGTCCAGTTTTTCCAGCGCGGTCATGGCTTTTCCGAAATTTCTTTCATGACTGGCGCATGCGAAGATAACCTGTTACCTGTTTTACTGGCCTTTCGTCTAGGGAAATAAGCAGGCGCCGTGCTTCTGAGTTTTTCCGACCGTGAACAATAACCATATCCCAATTATTCTGTGGTTCACGCACTTTCCGCACTAGGTACATTGGATAGATTTTCTACGGTATTAAAGGCATAATTTGGGACTTGCGCTAAAATGCTATCAGGGCGCTATGTAGTGGGACAATGGCGAAAAATCGAAGTGAAACGGATAAAAATGATGAAAAGGTTGTTCCTATCGCGACTCAGAAAGCAGTTTTGGACGAGCATTCCGTAAAGCATCTTGCAGAGTAACGCTCTACCATAGGTACACGCTGCACGTACAGTCTCTAGCCTTAACGGGACTGTCAGGCAAGCGACAGCTGCCCGTCTGCAATGTGACGCGACAGCGCTGGCTGGGCTCGGTGACGGCGAATGAAGCTGACTTCCAATGTAAATCGACTGCGATATTCCCACTTTTTCAAGCTCTCGTCAAGTTGGAAGGTGAGTTATTTTGAACAATTTTAAATTGTACTCTGAATGAATCTGAAAGAATGCAAGCCATTTGAATAAATGCCTGAAATAAGGCAAAATACAAGGAAAATATAATCGACATAAAAATAAAGGAAATCAGAGCCAGTACAATTCAAAATTGTTCAGAATAACTCACCTTCCACTTTAGAAGCTTGAAGAGCTGAAAAAGTAGGAATTTGCAGCCGAATTCCATCGAAATCAGCTGATTCACCGTCACCGAGCCGCAGCCGCTGTCGCGTCACAGTGCAGCGCGGCTGTGCCGCCCCGACAGTCCGTAATGATGAGGACTGTATGTACTCATGTATCTATGCAGCACCGCAGCCGCTTCATTTCAGTGAAGCCATACGAGCATCAAGTACGGTCGTCCATTTGTGGGCGGGCGGGCGCGGTGGGCGTCCGGGTCGGTATGTTGCAGCTTGATAGGGCCTTATAAGGGTACCTTCCTCAAAAAAGGGCGCTACGCAGCGCCTGCTCAGGGGCGCGGAATTCCGTCCTGCCAGGCGTATTAGTCCTACTCGTCTTAGGGATTTATCGTGCCAACTGCCTTTAAAGTGGAGTTATTTTCTCCTCAAGCCGTTAAGAATGCATTTTACTTACAGCTTTCGTCTCTTTCTCCTCTAGTTGTTTTCCTCTTTGCTGCTTTCACGGGCCAATTTTTTATGTTATTTTTGGACTCGTTTCAGTCGTGCACAACCTCTGGAATTCGAGCCGAAGCCGCATTCTTTGCCATTTTCGATGGCCACGCTGGTTCAGGAGCTGCACTTGTTGCGAGTCGATGTCTTCACGAACACATAAAGGTCAGATTTCTTCGTGACCACTACAGAGGAACAGCTTATGTGCAAATCCATGCCAAAAAAGTTACTGGTTCTCATAAGTTTCTTGTCTTCCTTTTGCGGGTAAGAACCGGTAAGCGGACATACACTAGGGATTTGTTCCTGTTCTTGGGAAACGTTTGGTTGATCTAAGGGAGTTGAGAGTCCACGTTACATATGTCTGTCTACATCCTCTTAACGGGTAGGAAACTGGTATCCCGAGACCTGGAAAAGCCATACAGTCTTGTTCGCTGCGGATGCTTGGACCTGTCAGGGGGCTGGATTTGAAGCGGGCTCGGCCGTTTCCACCGACCGTAGTCGCTTGCGAGCTTCCGAGGCTGGTGAAGAACGGGCTGGGCCGTGACAAATCCACCCCCTCCCCCTTCTTTCTGACATCCCCAGCATCCGCAGCGAGCATGATATAGCAAGGCAAGACAGCCAACGTGGAGTAGTCGCCGCTCGCGTGCCACCTCACGACACCTTTACGCCCCCTCCCCCCTCCTTTCTAACCCATAATTTTTTTCAGATATCCTAAATCTTTCTCGTCTTTTCAGTCTCGATTAGGCGTAGTACTGGAGTCGATCATTCAACTGGATAAAAACGAAACCCTTTTGTCCAGCAGAGCACGGTCAGACTCATCCTACAGTATCAGTAAGGTACAGTAATCTACTTGCTGTGGAAGACTCCATGGCAATCCTTTTTTGTTTTATAGATGGATTCGGTGTCAATTCGATGTGATGAGCTGGTTGTTGGTGCCCTAGAGGCGGCGTTTGTTGATATGGTTTGTGGATATTTTTGTGAATTTTTGGCTGTTATTATTTTTAGTTCCCACTGAATACACCTCCAGGAGCTTATTCACATCAGATAAACCATTCAAATGTGCTTTTTTCGTTACGTTTCCCCTCCTTCTCCACCCCATGGAGGCGGCGGAGTAGCTACACATATGGGCGGGCAGCTTCGTCTTCTACCTGCACTATCTCTGAGACTCGCCCTTCAAGTATTGCACTGAATATTGTCATTTTCTACTTGGAGGTGCACCACGTACTTATGCTCTGGGCGAGAACACCAGCCTTTATTTCTTTTGAGGCGCTAAAAAACTAGGAAGACGCCAGTTTTTAGCGCCTCAAAAAGAAATAAAGGCATCCCACAGTAGCCCCGACTCCACCCACAGCGTGGACTGTACATGGAGTTGAAAATGCGTAGTTGGTGAAGATAGTTAGACTTTTTGCGGCTTCTTTCCTACCTCTTTTTTTTTACTTTCCACTAGACCTTTTTTCAGGACTCACAAATTGCTGAGGACAAGCAAACTTGGCGAATCACAGGCGGTTGTGCGGCCATTGCGGTTTTGGTATTTCTTGGTAAATTGTATGTAGGTAAGCTTGCCCTGAAAGCTTTGTAACTGTCTACATTGTCCGAATTTCTTTTAGCAGCTTTCCTGAGCTAATATTACTTTTAGCAAATGCGGGTGATTGTCGTGCAGTACTGGTGACGGACGAAGGTTCACGAGCGCTCAGTTCTGATTTTACGCCGGCAACCGAGCGAAAACGGCTGCAGACCCTCGTAGGCCTTGATCTTTCCTTGTTTTTTTTTTCGAGCTAGAATAGTTAGTGGGAACAATCGGCAGCTGTACTGGGCCGCGCTCTTTTCTGCTCGTCTGCAACCATAGGATCACATTCGTCCAGTGGGTCTGTTTCATCTTCACCACCGCACAGAGCCTAGACCAGCAGAGAAGTAGCGAGGACTAGTCCTGCCTGCTGTTGCTCGTACGCATGCTGCATCCTGGAAAGAAACTGATCAACCGAGGGGTCTTAATCCCTTTAATGTGACCCTTTGATATGACTAAATGCGTAATTTCAGGCATATCAGAACCCCGAGCTCATAGGGAATTGCTTTTCCCGTCTCGAATATTCTAGAGCGTTATCGAGGAAAGACCTGAAGACCAAAGTGCTGTTCAGGTACTGTAAGGCAGGTTCAGCCTGGTTGTTTGTGTTCCTTCAAGAAACTGTTTCAGGGACTGGTTTATGGACGGTTGGGCAGCGAAAACGGTCAAGGAAAGCGATTTGAAACCCCCGTTGATAAGCGATTGCACACGGAAGGTATAAATCGTTCATATCGGAAGGCAGCAAGAGGCGTGGCTGCGTATTCCCATGCTAACTCTCTTTCTCGCAGACATGCATCTCTGCGTCTAGACCCTCGCTACTCTCGTGACGCCTCCTCTTGTTATTTTTAGATATAGACAGGGTCTACTATGACTTTATCAATGAAATCTGAACTTTTGAAAGAAACTGAAACGGTCATCTCAAAACTGAAGTAGGGAAGATTTAATCCATTTCAGAGACGTCTCCTGAACACGATTGGGGTGTCGCGAGGGTTTGGGGATCACCATCTGTTCACAGTCGATGATCATCTACCGATTAAACCATTTCTTTCGTCAGTTCCAGAGGTAAGTTAGTGTAGAGTGCCTTTCTTACGTTGTACCTTCGAGTCCTATGATTTACTACCGCTGGTACCGCTTGTACCCTCTAGCACCTTCCTCATCGGTGCGCCCTGTGCTTTAATAAGAAGTGACTCACAGAAACGCGCTAAGTCTCTGTCTCCGCCCACGCGATCAGCGTGGACAGTGTGTTTAACTGAGGGTTGTATTTCTCATCACAAATACCGGGGAAAGTCGGCTAGGGTTGGAATTTCGAGAAGACTTCTTGCGCAAACTGAAATTTCCGTACCTGGAACCAGTTTGCTTCCTCAGCCCTGTCACGCCTTGCTTGAAACCATCATTTTTCGTAGAATAGTTTTACACAACCTCCTTCAAATTTCTTCACTACGCAAGGTTGCCCCGAATCTTCAGCATTAGGATGACGTTATAACAACTCACTCTTTTTTCTTAGGTGCGGGTGTTCGATTTACGGAACCTTGACGTTTTGTCGGATAAGGATATCCTCATCATAGCATCAGATGGCTTATGGGATGTGTTGAGTAACGAAGATGCTGGTTTAATCGTCCGCTCTTCCTTATCGGCAACGGAACAAAGCGAGCAATCACGGTGAGTTTCCCTGCAAGACCCTAAAGGACCCCGAGCGAGTATGCTTTTGCAGTATATGGGGAAAAGGCAGCCATGGATGCTGAACTGACGTAGCTCTAGCGGAATAAGGAAACGTTCATATTTGACAAGCCCGCAGCTTGCCTTTCTGGTTGCATAGTTCGGGTCCAGTGAGCTATAAGGATTGGCTTCTGAAGGCAGAAGTAGGTTCATAGGGAGGGGAAGGACAGGAGACTTAGTCTGTCAAATTTTGGGTGAATTTCAGTCTGTCTTTCCGCAGTAGCACATTCAGCGGCTAAACGACACCTTACCGATCGATCAGGCGGAACAACCCAAACCACGGACGAATTCTCTGCACATTAAATACCTCAGGTTTTGCAGATACAGTATGGCCGCTCAGGAGCTGGCAATCGCTGCACGAGGTTATCCAAGTGGAAGCAATGGACATCGATGGACGATGAACAGTGGAGGAAGTGCATCTACTGATGACATTACTGTAAGTGGACCATGGTTTTCCTTACTTTTCCCAGCTGAGGTGCATGAAAACATCCTTATTGTTGCCAGCCAAACAGTGCCATTATTGGTAGAAAACACGGCGCTGCTGAGCTCCTCCAATCCTATCTGTGTCGTTTCCATGGCCTTTGCATGAGGGAGGCGGGGGGGGGATGGGCACTTCCGTAGTTCCCTAGTTTCTCTTACTGGTTCTTGTGAACCTACGCACGGCAGTGATCGATGGGAACTAGCAGAACGCCCCCGCCAAGTAGAACAGCGCTCGAAACCTACAGGAACCCTGCGTTCAATTCCTCGTGCTGAAAAGTGTGTGGAGGTGCGTACGTGTGTGTGTTTGAAAAGAAGCTCAATCATAGTCCAAGAGCAACTTGCAATTCACGGAATCCGGGTCAGGATCAGATTTGTCCTGTCCAGAAGTTCCACGGACTAGTAGACGCGCGATTGCCCATCGCGAGCCATGAGCATTACCCGAAGTTTAAAGGCAGTTGGCACGATAAATCCCCAAAGACGAGTAGGATATGTCTGGCAGGGCGGATTTCCGCGACCCTGAGCAGGCCCTGCGTAGCGGTTTTTCCCACGGAGGTACCTTTATAAGGGTCCTATCAAGCTACAACTTTCCGACCCGAGCGCCTACCACAAATGGACGACCCTACCAAATGCTCGTTTTGCTTCATTTGCTATTTAAAATATGAAGCGAAGAGATTGGTATGAAGCGGCTGCGGTGCTGAATGGATATATGAGTACATAGATGCAGCCGCACCTACCGGAGCGGTTATTTGCAATACGCCTACGGGAAACTCGTCCGAAATCGCTTTTCAAGAACGAAGGCTTTTCTTCGCAGTTTTGGACCGTTTCACTTCGTTTTTTTTTCGCCATTTTCCCCACTAACCATAAGTAGTGCCCTGCGAGCATTTTAGGCTGAGTACCAAATTATCGTGCCAACTGCCTTTACAGTTTAAGTGTACCGAATAGCGAAATTACCTGTGGGGCGTGTTGTAACGCTTGCACACCCGCAAGGAATGCAGTTTATAGCTTGAGGATTTTCGCGTCTCATAGGTCAATTTCCTCATGAACCTCCCAAGTTCATTTTCCCGAACTTCATGAATGTTTCCAGGTGTTCGTGATTCCTTTGAAATACTGCATAGCCCCGCCTTCTGAAGAAGACGACGACGACGAAATGATAAGCCTTTGTGCAGAGGATTAACAGTTTTATAATTTAAAGACATCGCTTGGGACTGCTCGGTGGGCGGAGCCAGGAAATGTCGTCATAGCTGCTCCCCTTTTCGCTTTTTTCACTGCAAGGTGAGCAGAGGAATGGCGAGCAAGTGACATCGGTTCCCGACTCTTCCCAGCTAGCAATCCCGAGCGGTGCCCCTGAAGCCATATTTATTGCGGAACCCAGATGTGTACTTGTTTCTCACTAATTCCTATTTTATTTTTATTTTATTTATTTGTATTTAGTTCACTTTCCTATTGACTAAGCATACTTCCGCGATCTCATTGCTGCTGGTCATTTCACTGTGACAAAAAACTTTACTGTTTAAAGATTTAATTTCTCCTAAGAAAAAAGAAATGCGACATAAATAAATTACTACGTACTCTTGAGTACTATCACAGTCACACGAACAACCATATAAATACTTTGGTACACGTACATACAGTAATCATATTACAACCGTTAACTTTGACAAAAAGTGAAAATGCATTCCAAAAAAATAAACTGCACTTAGAGAATAAATTCAGGACTCGTGGCAACAATTAAAAGCTCTTCTAAGGCGAGATGAGTAATACCTAGGCGAAATTCCTTATTCAATACGAGTAGGCTCGGAAAAGTCCCTTTTTCTATTCACGTTCCTTAGCTTCTGCATTTTGCCGTTCTTCTAGTAGCTCCTTATCCACTACCTTGAAGAAACCAATTCTCACTTCATAGCTGACAACAACAAGGGGCGTTTTCAAGAGCATGTCTGACGATTCGAGGGTTCAGGGCAGAAAGAGAGAGTTAAAGAGACGGTTCAAGAGTCCAGACAGAGAGGGGCGTACGTATAAGAGGTAGGAGCAGCGAAATACGCAGTTGTTGCTGGACGTACTCGAGACAGGGTACGCCATCGTTGTGATCATCACAAGGGGGGGGGGTCGTATTTGACCGCGAGGGAGGGGGGTCGTATTTGGTCAGAGAAAAATTTTTTGATAGTTGATTTCTCTTGTTTCACGGACGCTGTAAAGGGGGGGGGTCGTACTTGGTCATTTTTGGGAGGGGGGGGTCGTATTTGGTCAGTTCACGGACGCACTACTATTTCCGACACTTGAAAATGATAGTTTAATTCTGACGACCTCTGTGACTTTTAGATCGTATATTACAAAATCTCACGGACTCGTGGCAAATAAAAGCTCTTTCTAAGGCGAGATGAGTAATAGCTAGGCGAAATTCCTTATTCAATATGGGTTAGGCTCGGACAAGTCCCTTTTTCTATTCACGTTCCTTAGCTTCTGCATTTTGCCGTTCTTCTAGTAGCTCCTTATCCACTACCTTGAAGAAACCAATTCTCACTTCATAGCTGACAACAACAAGGGGCGTTTTCAAGAGAGCATGGTGACGATTGCGACCGGGTTCAGGTAGAAAGAAGAAGAGTTAACCGGTTCAACTCAATGTCCAGACACTAGAGGTGGCAGATCACAGATGAAAGTGACAAGTAGGAGTCACGTAAGCAGGCGAAAATATAAGCGATTCGAAGAAATTTTTAGTTTTGCTTTGTGAGAACGTACTGCGAGGCAGGGTACGCCATCGTTGTGATCATCACAAGGGGGGGGGTCGTATTTGACCGCGAGGGAGGGGGTCGTATTTGGTCAGAGAAAAATTTTTTTGATAGTTGATTTCTCTTGTTTCACGGACACTGTAAAGGGGGGGGGTCGTACTAGGTCATTTTTGGGAAAGGGGAGGTATTTTGGGAGGTAATTTGGTCAGTTCACTGGACGCACTAAGGTACATTTCGCGATATATAGCACATGAACAGTGAAAGGACTGTGTTCCTCTCTCATGGTCACTACTATTTCCGACACTTGAAAATAATAAATTAATTCTGACGACTTCCCCGCTCCCCCCGCTCGACGGCTCCTTTCGATGAGGTGAGGAAGTACAGAGGGCAGGAGGGGGAAAAGGGGTCGTATTTTAGTATGGAATTAGGAGGGGTCGTAATTTTCAGAAAATGATCACAACGCGATGGCGTGCCCTGACTCGAGATCGCCCTTCCTACTACCCCTGGTCTCCTCTTCTTCTAGACCTGTGGAAGGGAAGATGGTTCTTTGTCTCCACTCACATCATCAGCGCGAAGTGTGCCATAAATCAGCAGATGTAATGTTATTATCGAATAGCCTTAGCTGGCACCAGCTTCATACTGGGGGAGGGGTAGTAGGAAGGGCGATCTCGAGTCAGGGCACGCCATCGCGTTGTGATCATTTTCTGAAAATTACGACCCCTCCTAATTCCATACTAAAATACGAC
>MU915446.1:0-15629 GCA_036418165.1 Cooperia oncophora
AATCGACGTTTATTTTGATGTATGATGACTCGAAGAGCCGATTTCGAGTCTTACAGACTCCCAAAGCAACGCCCATTCCCAAAGCACTCCCAAAGCAACGTCTAGGAGTTGCCTCCTGGCTCTGAACTTTCGATAATCCGGAATTTTATCCTTAAAAAGAAGTTGTGAGCTCATTTTTGCATGGGACGCCAACTTCGGAAGCAACGAAGGCTGGATTGGCATGAGAGTGATCTAATCCTTGTGCGCTTATGACGACGACGCGTCTTCTTCGTCAGTTACTTGCTCGCAGTTCCCTAGTACCATATGGAATCCAATCGCTGTGATTTTGGTGTTATGCTGCTGAGCGATTATAAACTTTTCTGCACTGTTCTCTTTTCTGCACTGTACACTCTTCCCATTACTTCTTTCTTTAATGTTCAGGTCAGTCTTCAATATAAACCTAATTCCAGGGTTCAGTTTGACCCCTGAAATTATCATTACATCAGCCGCCCGGCGCTACGTACGTAGGTGTTGGCACCAAAACACTCCGGAGCATAGAATTTGTTGGAAACTTGGCTCCAGGGATGGTTTGACTCTTCAAACTATCACTTCTGCTTACCTCAATCGTCTGAAAGATGCGCTCCAGGCGCAGGCGCCAAACGATCCCGGCGGATGCGGCGCGGATACAAATCCCGGAAAGTAGGGCCATGAAGGACCTATAGTGCCAATCGTTCTCCAATTTAGTGGAAATATCAACGGGTCCCAAAGTCCATAGTCACTAACATTTCAAAGGTATTTCCTTTCTCTCTTTACAAGTAAACATTACTTCTGGAAATGAAAAAGGATTGTCCTTTCACGGAATTAATCAGAGTAAAATGTTAATAAGGCCAACAACGGGTAACAAGCTTTCAAAGGACAACACATTCCGCGCTAATCCTGTTCCTGTTAAACAGATTTCCTCAATCTTCACTATTCCTGTAATAATATCTGTTCAAACTCGATTTAATGAATAATTGAGTCAACTTAATAAATTTTGGTCCAATGACTCCCGCCTAGGTGGGAGTGGGACGTCATACCCCATGTGAGCCCGTTTCCAAGAAAAATAACCCATTAAAATTCAAAGCAAAAGTTTCAAAGAAAAACTAGCGCAGGTGGCAAGCTCAATAGCCTCATATTGTAAAATTTGCTAGGAGAAGGCCGTAAACGAATGGACCAGGTGATTGAAGGAGGAGGGGGAGGAGCCGTTTGTGAATTAACATTTTCCTCACTCAGAATTGCTCCATAACTCATTCCCTCTTATGACGAGGATTTACTAATAAAAAGTGGGTCTTGATAATTAATTCACAGGTTATCGTGTGATGGCCGAAAAAGCATAGTCGCTCGGATATTTACAAAGGAGGGTACAGAAGAAAGCTGGCTCAGCACAGCCACAGAATTGTTGATCCTATACACAGATAAATGTACGGGCAGAGGTGATCAGGGCACGTTGTCGTTGGGAATCTCAGCAAGGCGATCGTTATTTGGCACTGGAAGAGCGTGAATTACTTGATTCGTGGAGAAGAAAAACTTTTTGTATGGGCTTTATTTGTAGACTTCCCAATTTGTTTTTTTCCGTTCTACGTGTCGCCCAACAGCAGGTCTTGGAGAGCGAGAATTGGGTCCGGACGGAAAAAAAAAGCTCGTTGGAAGTGGTCTGTTGTGAAATTTAAGGACATGGTAGACAGAATGGGGGACGGGAGGATGGGGTCGTACCAGAGGAAAGTTGAAGGAATTTTGCAAAAAAATTCTTTATTGAAAAAGGGTGTACTTTAGTAGCATAGGCGAGCTGACCGCCATTTAGACATGACTGATGGTCTGAAGGTCAAAATCCAGATCGGGGTTTTGCCGGGTTGCCCTCATCGAATTGCTTCTTCATTTTACTGTGTAGACACAAATGCATCGAAATGACAGCCGAGATCTCACAAAGGGTTGATCAACGCCGGGCTTAGAGTACATAATATTGTAGTTACATGTTTACACAGTTATTACAGTAATCCTCGTTCAGTTTCCCCGATCAACAAAAAGCTAGGGAATATTCGTTATACATGAATAAGTTTGTAAATCATGGGAATAAAAGACTAATAAAACTAGATAACTCGAGGCGTTTCCTCTTCTTACATTAGTAAGCACAGTTTCTTGAAAAGCAAGAAAGCAACTCTCTATCAAAACATCTGAGCGTATTGCTAAACTATCCCATGTTCAACCAGAAAACTTCATGGTTGAAAAGGGCCATTGGTAGTCTTGCGGGACAATCGATATAATCCAAACGCTCTGTTAGCCATACATGTTGTGCGTCATTTTAGGCCCAATCCGGTTCACAAAAGGTGGATTCCCGACAAAGGTTCCAGCCCAAAGTCTCATATTGTCGTATGGAAGGTTGGACCAGATTTATGAGGTTCGATACAGCACTACCATTCAGAGAAACGTTCCTGTTGGATTAATGTGCCTAAAGACACACTCAACGAAGATGAAATAGGCCGAAGCAACTCAGCACATTGTATTATTCTCATTGGTCAGCCCATTGAGAGCGAAAAAAGGGACGTATTACTGAGAAAAGCTCAGCGGTCCAGATGTTCCTGTTGAAACTCAGTGTGGGCAACGAGGGACTTTGGGCTCTCTTCTGCGATGTGTAGCCATCGTCGAAATATCGCTGACGCACTTTATCATTTGCGTTGACAATGCCAGCGCCACGTGAGGACCGAACACTCATTGTCAGCTTGACGCAGTGACGCATTAGTGACTCATTACTTTCGCATTTATGACGAAGAAAAACAACACGTGTTCAAACATCTGAGCATCCGGGAATCATCGTTAAGCGCGGACATTTTAAGCACATTTTTTAGCCTCGCAAAAAAGGCGCATACGTAAAGTAATCAGAAGCTTTTTGTTCAGAAAGTGCACTGTATCCCTGAAGGTTATCCTAATAGAATGAGTATGATTGCCCCTAGGGCAATTAGTAGAGCACTTCATAAGAGGAAAATATTTTGGATATGCTCCACCGTTTGATTATGAGTGAAGCGCTGTTATGAAGCAATTATTAAAGTGTAGGAGATCTTGGAGGACAGCTATTTGCGCTCTTACACTGCGCAGGATAGAGGAGCCACCTGGCGACCTGGTCTACTCTAGTAGGCCCGTCAAATCAATTAGATCCCGCAACAGAGACTACGTTCATGTCACCACTTACAACGCTACATCGCCGTCCCGTCGCAACGCGGATCTCTCAACCGACATGCCCATCTGAACTAGCGTGGGCTTATTTTCTACATAGAAAACGGCTGCTATAGTGTCCAGAAGATGGGTCAAGTTTTTTCTTTTTTGCTGTCTCGAAGAACTCAAGCACTTCTTGTCTCTAGGGGAACATAAGTGCAATTTCCATAGAGCTCTCCTATTTGTCGAATTTTTTGAAATGGCCATTCACTACATTTTTGTCAGGCCCTTATGCTTGAGTTATTAGCATTGGCAAAACGCAAAAAACTTCATCTGACGTTTCGAGAAATTCTCGTTCTCTTACAATGAATATTTATTTACTATTGAAATATTATGCATTCATAGAACATTTGATGAACTTTCACAGTATTTCGTGTGAAGGTTCGTAGTTTTACTTTTTCTCCTTCAGCACTCCATCGAGCGCCTTCTTCCTGGTACTACGATAGCTTCCTATGTCATCCTATCCAGATCTGAAGCGTTGGTACTCAGACCGGGACCAGGCCAATCCGGCATTGGGGAAATTATTGCAAAAACGACTTCCTCAATAGTTCAACTCCATCATGACCTTCTTCCCCGTCCTGCATTCTACCTACCATATTCCTCAGCTTTCTCAGCTTCCTACCACTTCACCGGAGTTCACTTCCACCTTTTTCTAGGAAAAAAAAGGCCGTCGAGCGGAGGGTGGGGGAGGCTGCGTGAATAACGCACGTGAAAAAAGAAATCATTTTTTCGTTTTTCTCATCAGCAAATACGTCCCCTCTCCCCTCCTGCAACCAAATATGATCCCACTCTCCTCCAGCGACCTGATACGACTCCTGCTGCGTTATGCACCGCGTGGGCTAATTTAGTTGTAGAACCATAGGTACAGATCTTTGAAGAAACAGGAAGAGATCCTTGGTTTCAGAATTTTAATTAATTTAATCAAAATTTTAGAATTTATGGAAAAGGTAACTGGCTGGCCCCCGTCAATGCAACACCACCTTTGGCTTGCTTCAAACATGGGCGTCGTATGTGACAATTCTAATTTTATCTAATTTGCAAGGAGACCAACCAGACGCGAAAAAAGGCATGATATAAAAGTGCCATGCAATTTAGATGAGCGCCGAGGATATTGTTTCTACCATTGAATTAATACTTCTATAATTGAATTCCTACATGTCATCAATTTTCTACGACACTTTGGATTATGCCCTCATCAAAAGCTTCCTATGGTATCTTGCGCGTGGGGATGGGGAAAGAGGAGTCGAATAGATGTAGAGCTCCGCAAAAGCAAAACTTTGCCTCTTGAAGCCATCGGAGAGCCTATGAATATCTGATAGCTCGAAATTCGTGTTCCGCAACCAAGTGGTCCCACTGCTTCCAGCAGCAATCGTCCACAGTACAAGGGCACGTCATGAGTATGACAAATAACATTACATCTCTCACATTAGCTGCCATATCCCGAAGATAGGAAGGGCGTGGCAACGCACTCTACTCCAACATGAACTGGAATCTTTTTCGTGGATTTGCGTCCAGTTCTGAATTTAGCATTTCCAAGGTGAAGTGACTAATGCAATAAGCTGCAGAGACTCGCCGATGTACACGATTGTTATCCTCCCCACAATTCCAGGTCCACGTCCACCCCCCCCCGGTTCGGTACAGAGCCCTATAAACGGCATTCCCCACTATTTCAGTCCGTTTTTCCTTTCTTAATGAATAACTTCCTGCCTTCTCAATCGTATTTCAGATCGCTTATTTTTGAAAAAGGGGTCTCGTGCTTTGCCTTCAAGTGATTTGGGATGAAAAGCTTTGTTGACCTGAATCGGAACCTCCCGAAATCTGATCCTGCGACCGTGAGCATTATAATCGGCGTCACTTGCCGCTGGCCCTTGCTTTGTCATGTCAAAGATACCAACTATGATACAGGGCAACTTCTCTATGCTAAAAAGAAAATATATATTTAGAAGTCACGACCCACTGAATTTCCACCCACTTCCCCATCCTATCTACCATTCCACTCATTTTTCCCAGCATCCCATCAAGGAGGTCGCCACTAAACACTACGATCTGCAAATACGCCCTCCCTCTTCCACCCCTCCCCACCCGTCCTTCTCGCTGCAAAATTTAATTTCTCACTCAACGATGTATGAAAATCTGACCCCGAGAAAAGAAAACGGTGGAAAAATTGTTAGACCAAATATGACCCTCCCTCCACCGACCAAATGCGACCTCTCACTGAATACCCAATACGACGTGCCTGACTAGGCCTTTTTTTGGATGAAGTGGAGTGTGTGGGTGTGGCAAAGCGGTTGGAGAAGGAAACTAACGAGCTGCGTGTGAGGCGGAATGTACAAAGAAAGCTTCACGTTATGGCTCATACAAAATTCTTAGGTGATTCTTTTCTAGACCGCAGCAGCATTTCAAGTGGTTTTAGCTCATCAGAGCTAAATTAGATCCTTTTCATTTCACTACATGTCATCATAAGCAGCCAGAAGAGTCTCATTCTCATTATCATCACATTATTATTAGTGAGGAGAAGTCGACCTTTACTCCCTTGCAAGTGGATATTATCTTACAGCACAGAGCCATTAAAACCTACAATTTTGGCCTGGAACTTTCAAAGTCAAAAAGCCAACTTCTCAGCTTATTGTAATGATCCCATAGGCTTAGTAGTAGCTCGCTGGACGTTCTTTGGCTCTCTAGATAATATCATGCATTAACGATAGCATGAACCTAAGCTTTCCAGGAACATCTTTTTGTGATTTCGTTCCGCTTCTGTTTTCTTCGTGTGAATCTGAAGTGGCCCTACAACTGAGTTTTTCATCGGGTAACCTTATCTTGCTAAACATGCTCACCTTTCCAGCCCTTGTTTGCCCCACTTGTGACGTGCTCATCGGTCGTCAACAGTCGATAGAAAAAAAAGTTAGAGCATATTTCACTCTTTATAATTTAGTTTTCGCAAATGAGGTTATATGTTCAAGATTATTGTCGAGGTTATATGGGTTTCAACGCGCGCAAGCCCTGGATGCTTTCGCTCTGAATCATCCTCTAGAGCAGATTACCTTCATTGCTCTCCATATCTTGGAGATGGGGAAGGCGTGGCTGTGCACCTCATCTAAACATGGCGTAGAATGGGTAATCGGAGGACGTTTCCATTGGAGACAACTGTCATCATGTCTTGTGCTGGGCAGAGACATGATAACAAATGTCGCAAAGCGACAACTTAGAGAGCAGTTGCCGCTGCTCAGTCTGAGAGCTGTCCAAGTGAAGTACGCAGCCACGCCCTTTCCATCTGCGGGATATGGAGTGAACAGAATGCCTTTATCTTCCTCTTCAAACATGTACTTCAAATCCAGATTAATTCAGTTTTCCACATTTCTTCATTCGAGATGGAGGTCAACTGGTGGCAGGTGGCCCGCCTAACAAATGCGAGGACACGGGCTCAAATCTCGAGCGGATTCCCACCCATACAAGCAGGGGCTCCTCCGGGACGGAAATTTTGAACCAGATTCGTCTGGGAGGGATAGAACACCGACTTGTTCATTGGCTGACCACCACAAGCATTTCTGAGAGCCAGTTGCATTAAACGAGTCACTGCGCTTCTAAATGGAGGTAGAACGCGTGCCACATTCCAAGAACGGACTGATCAACGGTTGAAGCTCTCCTCTTTGCCCTTTTATATTGCCTCATTTATTTCATTTGAAGCAGACCGGCTACGTGGGGGCACTGAATTATTCTCAGCAAAGCCTGTGCAGGCCTTCTTGTGAATCCAAAAAACCAAAACGGTTCATTAATCTATGTGGTTTCAAAAAATGAAAGCGATTTACTAGGCTATTCCAGAGCATGAGCGCTTTCCAGTTAACATGAACTCACAAAAACAACTAGCAAAGCGCAAAATGCTCCGCATTCGAGCCAAACGGCGCTTTTTTGAACTCTGGCTGCTGACAACGTGGTATTTCCATTGTCTAGTAGCCAGAAGAGTTAAATTCTGGCCAAAGCCAACCAAGGCTTTTATCCTCCTGATGGAAGATTAGTCGGCATCAGATCTGTCTGGAATGCTAAAAGCTCCTATATATACGTAGGCTGGCACTCGCAAACCATTCTTTTCTAGAAAGCGCCTTTGAGGTCACCACAATTCTGAATGGAAGCAGAATCTACGGCGCATCCTGTCGATCAACGCCGAGAGCATTTCCCTCATTTACTCGTTCATTGGATAGCGACATCAGTAGCCAACTCATGGCGTTACTAGTTTGTCATCCAACTTTTTTTTTTGGGAATTTCAAATTTTCCAGTTCGATGAAGGAAGACATCCAATAACATCTAGAAGCATAATTTTGCCATGTGGTGTAGCTCGTTAACAGAATTAATCATTCTTTATTACCTGAAATGACGCAAAAACACAACTCATTATGGCGATGACGAGGAAGGCACCTCTCATATAATAATTATTGAAGCGAAACTTCCTCCCTCTCCTCTCTCGAGAATTGTTCGTTTAAATGCGGTCGAATTCATTCTGTGCTTTGTTGGCTATTGGTCCAAGCGTACATCATGAGCATGTGGGAAGTGTCCCCTCAAGACAATCCCTTCCCTAGAGACTAAAAGCGTCTCCTCCCCATGAGGATCCCACCACGATCATGTACACAGATTTCTCTATGGCCGTTTTCTGATGTTTCACCCATGAACAGTAATTCCCATGTGAATCTTCTTGTTTTCAAGGGATCGTCGACGTGAAGGCCATCGAACGGTTATCATCAGGACATTGTTCCAGCTGAGCTTCTTCGAAGGGCACTTAGCGTGCGATAGTCACGGTAGCTGCTGGAGCTTCTGCCAGGCTCCTTTTCATTTCTCTAATTTTTGTTGGGGGGATATCTAGTTTTTTATAGAACCCCCTTTCACATTTTTCTCCCATTTTTCATCCTGGTGCTCCACCGCTTCTCCTTTGGCGTCTTCCTTTCATTCTTCTTATATTTTTAATTTCATTTCACAATTTATCGTTCTTTGTGTTAGATGACACGTTGTGTTATGTTTGCATTACTACCGAGTTTTGACTTTTACAGTCAGTTACTCAACCAACTCGACTGAAGAGTGGGTCGAATTTCGAAAAAGGCACTCGTGTAGGGCGCGCCACCCCTGGAAAGGCCAGGTAAGAGGGTCATATTTTGGAAACGTGGGGTATTCAACCTGTTGTGATAGAAGATCTTCCAGAGGGTATGAGTGACCGATTCAAAGTTTTTCTGCGGTGTGCCAATTCCAGTTCCCTTCACCCCCTACCTAGCTTAACTCCGCAGCTGTTTGGACGATAAAGTTGTAGGATTGTGACAGAGACAGTGGGGAGGGGGGGGGTCTATCGAATCGGATTTTCTCCCAGCGATCCCCCTTCCTGTCACTTCCATTCGAAGTCATAGGCTTCGAACGCGCTTGGATTATGACTTTCCAGAGCCAGACTCAAGTACAGGGTGGCTAGAAAGTATGGTCGCCTTCTTTCCCATGTTTTTCCTGCATTCAAACCGAGTTGGCAGCTTCATAATAGATAGAGTTTTATAGCATATTTTCTGCACTTTCTACCTTGACAATGCTAACGAGAACCTGACGACAGAACAAGAGAACTGCTTCTGGGAGATGATAAATTTTCTTCAGCGCCCATTTTTCAGCTACCCACTGCATAACAGAGCTTATTCATCCGAAGAGACTGGAGGGGAAGTGAATTACAACCACATTGTGGCGACGTGGCGCTGCAAAAGTAGTCAGTGCGCGACATTTGCACCAGGACCTGATCCATTCAAAAGTGCTGCAGAATGTCGAGTCAATTGGCTAGGAGATACTTACTAGTCTAGTCCAAGCTCGCCGCCGCTATGTAGAAATTAAAAGTAAAATAGCATATCACACTCAGTTCAAACCGTCACTCATCTTTGCACTCTGACATCATCTTTGATTGCGAATGCCCGTTTGTATTTCGGCTCCTTCTACGCGTGTCTACGTTGCGTTTCAATTATTCTCCTTACCAATTTGCTGACTTTTTCGATTCGATTTTCAGATCACACATAGCGATGCAATGCCAGAACGATCCACCTTTATTCGATCTCAGTGACAATGCCACAAAGAGATTTTTCGCAGAATTAGAAGCCTTTAGCCAGTAAGTCTACTTCTTTTTTACTACTCAGTACGCTCATGGTACGTTTGAAAGTCGACCGTAGGAAGGAAATGGAAAGGGCAAAGATAGTAGTGGGAGGGATACGCGCGTGTGCCATGCCATTTCATAAGAGCGTGGAACAGTCGCGCCATACCCGTCACATTCTATTCGCATTTGGTTTCTTGATTTGTTGCACAAAATACGTCTGGAACCACTCCAAAACAATTCGAACACTATCTCAGTAAGATGACGATACGGCATAATCGCGCTCCTCTATGGTTCCTTTGCGCCTGCAAAAATGCGACATGAAGGTCCGGAGAGGGGCACGCAGTTCGTCTCTATCCCCTCCTTGATCTAAGCTAAGCAGAGCGCAGGTGACTCAATCCCCTGCGGTCCTTGCTGCACGCCACGAATTACCTGAGCAAGGAAACACTGCAGGAAGAAGAATAAGAGAAGAGTAGAGATAGAGAGAATGGGTTAAGGGTTTGTTAATTTACCTGCAAAACAATGATCTACTTTGCATAAAATTAGCAGGAACGTGCGGGGGGGGGGTGGTACTGACGTCGTTGAGGAACACTAGGCCACTCTTTTATGGGCCTTCCCCTGACCACAACTTGCGCGTAGAACGCGAACGATCAGCACTCCGAGTGCATGGACATTGAATTATAAGTACAGGAGAGTGAGCGGGATACAGTATCCTGAACCACGCGTAAATTTGAATGCGTGGGAGCAGCTAGCGCATACCGCACCACTTACTTTACGCCTGGGCAGCACCTGACTTAGCGGAGAGCGCACTTAGCGTCGTTCTCGCTTTCAGACCTCACCACGAAGCTTCCCCTCCTTCCTGTGTTCCTAAACGTATAATCTTGTCAGGGAACGTCAAGAGGTAATTTCACAGAGAAGGAATAGTCTCCATTAAGCCTGTCCTGGTTTGAGGAAAGGGCACAGAGGTGCTACAAAGCGCCCTCCCTTCCCTTCCCCCCCCCAACTACAATAGTGCTCGGAAAGGGGCTATTTCGCGTGTATTGCAATATGTATTCCTACAATACTTTCAGAATCTATACCGGTATTCATCGATACGTGTGTTTGGTGGTCTGTATAATGGGCATCCTTCTTAATTCATTGCATTTCTATGTTCTGAGGTGAGCTGCACCTAAAACGCCTAGATCATGTCGTCACCAATCCTATCCTTTTCCAGTCGCCGACCAATGCGCGTTTATACTATAAACGCAGTACTATGTGCAATGGCTATGTGTGATGCTCTCACAATGACATCCTATTTGATCTACATTGTTAAATTCCGAATTTTCGACAATGACGGTGTAATTGGGTAAGTGAATCGATAACTTGATATTTGGGAGTCTTGCTTGTGCAAATGCATGATGTGGACTTTATGCGCACCCGTTAGCAGAAGGAATGGGATCAAAATGGCATTGGGAACGCCTCAGGACACATTCCACGATAATCACTTAGGTGAAGGCTCACAAACTTTGCCCATTCATAGGGGGGTCACTTTATTGACGGCATCAGGAGGAACACGCTAATGAAGATGAGGCAAGTGTCGCGAGGCTCCGCCCATCCGATTATTGCGGAATGTTCCAAAGCGCAGTCTGTGATTGGGCGAAAGGTGCAATCGCTTCTCGGTGTACAGTCCATATCTCGGAGATATACACTCTAATTCGCTGCGGACGGTTGGGCGTGTCAGTCAGTACGAGTGTTCACACCTTCAGAGCCTTTCTCTGCCGTCTTGTTGAAATGCGCATGCGACAAAAAGTGGTAGAAAACGAGTAATACGAAGGATATGATACAGTATTGTCACTTGCCCGCTTCAACAACTGGTGGAGAACGAGTTTGGCACAAACGCAGCCGCACTGACACGCCCAACCGTCCGCAGCGAACTACAGTATAGAAGGCGTGGCGGAAACATGGCGGAGGACCCGTTTGTCGTGGGCAACCACTAGGCCCTCCTCAACCATTTAGGCACCAGCCATGTACACAACAGCTGTTATACATGATATCTGTACCTAATGATGTGACCTGGAAGGCCAGGCGCTCCGACTAGAACTTGAGCCGGTGTCCAACTTACTGTGAATGCCTTGAGTTGGGGCACTCCTTATCCAAGCCCCAATTGACAATCATATAACATTTTAAGTTCCCATCAAAAATTCTCATTTCAGTTACTCCTACCCATGGCTGGTCTTCTTGATTGGACATGTGACATCATCGATTGCATTGCATACATGCTCATTATATCTTTCCGTTGCCATGGCATACATTCGATGGACAGCACTCGATCGATTAGATGCCAAATGGATCAATAATAGTGCTGTTAGGTAAGTTTTGTCATATCGCATAAAAAGCATCACTATTGGGACAGTCATAGCACGTCCTGGCGTCCTGGTTGACGAGAGTTCCCCAATAAATGCAACCTTAGGAATTTACTCCAATTCGACCAGCTTCCACAACCGACCAGTCATCTTACCAAATCTTCCCACAAATTTGCGGTCGAGCGGAGGAGGGGGGGGGTATATACAGCGCGCTACAACTAAAAAATCGGCAAGCTAGAAAACTTATCCCAAGTATCGATCAGACACCTCTTGCCCCCCCCCCCAACCTCCGCGCCCCCACCCTTCTCCCATCTGACCCAACATACGACGTTAGCCGGGAGCAGCACTAACTAGCATACGCAACATTTGGCAAAAGGCAGTGCTCCTGTTTGGACCGTGCCTTTTTTGTCGGAAAGTACCCTTAGTAGATCGTGTGCAAAGCGGTGCGTGTCGTGCACGCACACAAACATGTTCGCAACACGCATTACGTGCCAATGACGGCAAACATGAATAAGCGCACCACTTCCTTGTAAACAGAGGACGAGACAGGGCTGTTCATACTCTAGACTCATACACTGCCTCTTCATTACGACTGTCGGGCGTATCGCCAGCAGGAGTGCGCACACTGTTTGAAGCCGTTCTCAGCCTTTTTGAAGCGCGTATGCGACAAAAAGTGGTAGAAAACGAGTAATACGAAGGATATAATGCTGTTATGTCATTTGATCGCTTCAACAACTGGTGCAGAAAGACTTTGGAACCGCGGAAAACGCAGCCGCACTGACCCGCCCCGACAGTCCGTAATGATGAGGAGTATAAAAACTGAGAATGCAATTTCACACAATACTTTTATTTCAGACATATTTTCTTCTTCACTGCGTTTTTCGTCACATTTATTCTAGACCTCATTGATGGTGCAACAAATTTTTTAGTCCGCGCTCAGCGCCAACAACCCTTGTGTTGGAAACGAACGACATCACAGTATTAAATCTTTACCGCACTATTTACTGAGCTACTACATATCTATATATAAGAGAGCGCTGAGGAGCATGGGCGATCTCTCGTGCAGCTAGCGGTAAACGCCGTCCTGCATCGCGCGCGATGAGTCGCGCACGAAAGGGGCGGCACCCTCAGAGTTGCGTTACTGTATTCTTAGGCAAATGTTGGAGCAAGGAATTTGCGTTAGTTCACGGTATTTCGACTGAAATTCCGCTGGCTGACCATCTTTTCGTAGTCCTATCACAATTTGGACGAGCCAACTCGTGCCCAACATCTGCGGCATCCTCGCAGCGCTCCGCCATTGGATAGCCACAGACCCGAAGGATTTCAAATAACGCTCGAAAACTTGATCAGAGAACACACTCTGATGGCATTTACCTGGTGTCAAATGGCCATCGTAAAGGAAATGAGGCAGTTTTCCCCCTATCGTGGCGGCAAACCTGCTTGCTCGTCTGCGTCCTCTCATCGCATAGCATCAGACCGTCTCGAGCAATCCCCAACTCCCTCGCCCATCAAACTCGCATTCCCGTACGCTTGAATTAGCTCCTCAAGCGTGTACGTCTGCAATGTTATTACTGCTTCTGGCCACTCGCAATTACATCTCATTGACTCAAACGCTGGACGTGTTCAGCGCGAATCGCGCCATAGGCCTGCAAAGCTGGAGGCTCTTGCAAAGACCTGGGTTACTGTAGCGCTCACATGGAGGATTCATATCATCGACGATCGGCGGTGGGCCATCCGCGTCGGTGTCCACCAACAAGGCGTTTTCCTGCCAAACCAACGCATCCCTACCTTTCTACTTGCAACTCGCGCGAACATTCACCACTTCAGCCGTCCGCGCTACCATTTTTTTTCCCAAAACACCAGGACGCAGCGGATCGCTGGCACCTGTCCCTCGGCAGGCTCACAATTCCTCCAGGATAAATCAGGACAAGGGCAAACCGACGGCAGCGCGTGCAGAGACTATAATAGCATCTTATGAATGAGTTTGTGTGGGACTGTACTTCGAGAACAGCCAAGGAGACGTCGCCGCAGTAAACAGCTGAGTTCATAGCTACGTATGACTCCGAACACAGCATTTTCAAGCCCAGTCAGTCGTGTCGTGTCTACCTATGTACGTCCCACACGTTTATTCCTTTCTCAATTCAAGGTGCCATGACGTTTGATTTGACGCAAAAATCTATGTCGGGTCAACTAGCTCCGACTAAAGCTCTAGCTTAATACAGGACTCGATTTCCTGAATTATACCGCTTTGTGTGACGGATGCTTTAATTACCTATTTAGTATGACAACGTCTATACTGTACGGTTAGACGAAATCGATTTCAACGGATGTACTCTATTTCGGGCCAATTTATGGCTTACTGGTATCTTCTTCAAGGTACTTACTATTTATTAAATATTTATCCTTTTAAGGCTTGCTGGAATCAATATTTTAATTTGTTCATTCTTAGGCTGTCCCCTGTGCACTGTTGTTGTGGTTTACAATAGCCCCAAATTGATATGAAAAAATTACTGCCTCCGACAGATCGACTGACCCGAAGAAGGCGTACAGCCTCAGAGGAGAAAGCGCCAACAGTTAAAATCCGGATAAGTTTCACGACAGCGTTGCGCCGGTGGGGCGAGAGTCGGATGTGGAAACATAAGGGTGCTTGCTCACTTTATTGTATTGGGGACAGACTTACGGGAAACAGGCACATTGCTTACGAATCCCCTCATCGTGGAATGTGCTATAAATTTTTAATTTCGCAGAAATGCTCAGAATCAGCATCGACAACACGACCACGAGCCCCAAGACCACGTTAATGCTCATCATCATTGTTGCTCGTATTCTTTCCCACTGAAACTACCTCAGGTCAGTGTTGATGTGCAAGAATACAGATAACATCTCATGGCGACAATCAGATCATAAATGTAGTTCTATCTAGAAACAGGTAGGCTTGGGGAGGGGAGAAAAGAAAAGGGGGGTGGGGGGGGGGGGCAGTGGGGCATTTTGCACATTTGCGACTTCCCAACGTCGTGCTCGTTGCTTTACAAGAGTTTACGAGTAGTCTCTACAATCTTTGAATGGTATCACTTCATGGCTTCGCAAGATTTCACAGATCTCTACTTGATGGCTTGACATGACGATGGGAGGTAGCGAAAGTGCAAAATGCCTCCCCCCTCCAACTGAACTCCGCTCAGACCACTAACGACTACCAGCTTCAAATGATGGACCCATTCTCATTTGGGACAGGAGCCAAGAATGAGCTGCGGCGTGGGGTCTTACTTGACCCGCTAAGGGAAGGAGGAGGGGTCGTATATGCAGATGTCATTGGTGAACAGTACATCAGAAACGTTTGTGGGAAATGGAAGGCACGGCTATGCTTTTGGACCTCATCTTGGCCATCTCCACGGACTTTGTCGCGATTTCATGAATGGGCACACATAGCACATAGCCTTGGCACTTTCTTGACTGGTATGCCCTTCTCTTCACTTTCTTCGTCAGAAGGAAGAGCGCACCATGAAGAAGGCATGATCATAGTAAGGTTCCGCCCATCTCATTATCGCGGAATATGCACTCAGCATTCATTATCGCGGAATATGCATTCAGCACTTTTTTGCAGGAACCACTTTTGTTTCTGACCTAGCTAGGGGTCAGATGTAAAAGGCGGCTAACGCTTCCTCTCACTGCTTATCGGAAAGTGAATCGATTCATTAGGTCAGCTCATGAGACGGTGCAAGCTGTGCCAAAAAAGTACGGCAAAGAAGTTAGCGCAGGTCTGTTCGGGAGCAATTGCTGAAACCCTGATTCATGACTCCTTCGACCATTTCGCTCGACCTGAGTTTCCGTTTTCTACCAGTCATTGTCGCTTGCCCGCTTCGACGATTGGTGGAGAACGGAGGGGCGTCACGCCAGTCAAAGCCACCCGACACCCCCTCAGCCCACTTCCAACGTTCTGCAGCGAAAACGACTCCATGTAGACCCTTCAT
>MU915447.1:0-16942 GCA_036418165.1 Cooperia oncophora
GTGTTCCGCACGCATCTGGCCAGTAGCCACTATAGTTCGAATAGTGGCTACTGGCCAGATGCGTGCGGAACACTCGTCCGAAATTGGGGAGGGGGAAACAGCCTTACACTACACACAAGGAAGTCCGGTGGTTTTTCTGATTCCGCTTCGAAACACAGCCTATATGCTTTACCTAGATTTCCTTTGAATTATTCCTTATTTTTTTTGCTCATTCAAATGTTACTGTGTTGTTTCCAGTTTTCCTTTTATTCTTTTTTATCAGTCCTGTTATATTATCTCGCTGTATTATGCACTAAACTGTGTTGCGTTTCACTTCTCCCATAAACTTCGCGGCCGACCATTGATAAATAAATAAATAGTAGATACGGCTGCACCTATGCACTCATATATCCATGCAGCACCGCAGCCGCTTCATGTCAATCCCTTCGCTTTATATTTTTCTTCGTAGGATTATCAGCGCTGGTCGTACACTTGTGGGCGGGCGCAGTGGGCGTCCGGGCTCGGTTTGCAGCTTATAGGACCTTAAAGCGCACATTTCCTGGAAAAGGGGCTAAGCAGAGCCTGCTCAAGGGCTTGGAGTCCCATGCTGCCAGACCTATTAAACCTACTCATCTTAATGACTTAGCGTGCCAACTGCCTATAAACTAAGTCACTCGTCCACCATTAGCCTTATGTCCTTTGACAGCTTCCTCGCTGGTAATTCGTATCCGGTCGTGCTCCTTTCCAAAAAAACCTTGCCAACCCCCATGCGACAGTCTTCTTCGGCACTTCTCTGGTCAAACAATTATGCCTCAAACGTTACGCCGTCAGCCAAAGTTATTTAGTCCCGCCATTATCGAACAGTCCATGAAAAACACCCTTCAATCGGTACTCACTGCGTCAACAGCAATTTTCTCAGAAGGCATTGCTTTTATTATGGAATAGTGGTGACATCCGTAAGGAGTCTGCGCTATCCTCAGTGTTCAGCGCTCGCATCGATACGTACCAAAGGACTGGACGCCGAAACACCCACAGTGATAGAGACGAACCAGCAATGAGAGGGCGCAGACTCTAGGGCGCTTGGCTACGGTCAGGCATGTAACTAGCGTGCGAGAGCACGGGCGGATTATGGGAACGGCTTCCGTTGTGCCCCATCGTATCCTCCACCTCGTACCCTCCAGCCACGTCCCCGTGACATTTTTGACAGGAACAAGTGGTACGATACGCAGCTGTGGTATCGTGTCACTTCACCCATTCACCTGTGCACATGGAAGACCAAACATCCAGCAATCGAGCGCTTAAGTTGTCTTTGAAGTAAATATTTGCTCTTATCAAAGTGCTCAGTAAATCGCTTCAGTTCCCCAAGCTTAGCACTTTTCAAGTTTTTTACGAGTTAGTTTTATATATACATACAAGTTGAGTCGTACCGAGTTAATGAGATTAATATTAGGTTGACGGAAAGTTTCTGCCATATTTTTTCAAATTAGGCTCTCTTTTTATAGAGAGGCGTACAAGTCGAACTTATACAGCAATGTTGCGGGGTTCTTGCCAGTTTGAGCACCTCATGGATGCCATCTCCTCACAATGTGGGCCAGGCGCGACGCAAAGTTGGACACCATCTCAACCTTGACTTGAACTTGGGTTATGGAGGTTTTCTCGTCCACATAACGATTGAGTACGGGAGGCAACTTGCAGTTAGAAGCAATGTCTGTGCTACACCAGTGCAAGGGGAGAGCCATCCAGCTCTATTGCATGAGGTACGGCTCGAACTTTTTTGGACGGAGTGCGCTGCACTATCATGATGAGGGCGGGCTGTGCGGACAAATTTTTCCCTCTGATCGACGATTCGCCTCAGATCTCGTAGCTGCTTTGCGTACGGGGTTGATCGAGAAAGCAGCTTCTTCATGCAGCACTTTCACGACCGCCAGCTCCCTCAAGCTGAGTTCACAGATACACCGAAACCTCACATCGACATCAGCTGCAAACTCCCGCTAAGCCTTAGCGTCATGGAAGTGGATAATTGAGGGGATCTTCCTTATGCAGCTCCATTATTTTGGCATCTGCAGCTGTCATGCTGGCGTCAGGGTGGTAGAAGAAAGAGTTTGAGGAAGCGCTTGGAGGGGTCGGTGCCGATGTGGATAACATTCTTGTCCATATTGCAGAAGAAGAAAAAAAGGAGTCAAGCGAGTGGTACTTGTAGAAAGACCATTCTTGGGTGTGTAACTGCTCACGTTATCGTTTACCCCTCCTCAGATAATGGACAAGTATTTTGAAGTTCAAAAAGTATTACAGAACCCTCCCGCCACCCTATTACCATTTTCGTGTGCCTGGAACCAGGGTATGCTATTGAGCCGGGGAGCAGCTAAGGGACATCGGACAGTAGGGCTGAGATGGCATCGACCAGGGGTGAATGGTCATTGACTCAGGGATAAATGGCCAGCGCCGATAGCAGAATATGTACACTCCACAGCCATTCACTGTGGACAGAATCCGGTGATGGGACTTTTTTCTTTTTTTTTGGGAGTACGGATACGTTCTGGAAGTTGGTACGCTCAGACCGAATTCCGAGTCTATGTACTAGCTGCGAATAGCTACTCCCCTTTCCTACCAATGCATGATAATGCCCCACTCTACACTGAGAATCCTCGGTCCGACGTCCTATCTGGGGGCAAGCGCCTAGTGTACCTCATCAACCGCAGAATTCCCTCTTCTTTCTATTCCTCTTTCCTTCCCATTCTTCTTGCTTTTCCTACTTCTCTTTTCCTCCGTTTTCTCTCTCAACATGTTCTTTTTCTTATTCCCATTCAAATGCTATTGACAATGGTACGATGGGAAAATAGCTCCGAAACCTCTCAGCGGGAGAGTATTTGGTTGACGGAAAGCCCACCAAACCCTATGGTGAAGGCATGCATAACCTCACGCTAAGATAATGAACTGGGAAAACAGCTCCCAACTCCCAATATCGGAAAAAAGGCCCTTCAGTTTCTTCTCATAGTGGCATCAGATAACAATCCACCTAATGACGCTATGGCTCTCATTTGCGAGTTTTTCTTCTGAAAGGTCGAAAAAACGGATTATCGCTTCTGAACGCAAGAGACATATTATGCCGATGCGCACACCTCCCTGTGTACTTTCCATCCTTGGGAAAGGTTGGGAGTCCTTACACTCCCGCGGAGAAAGCGCGAGCTGTTACGTCTGCTTTTCATGCCTAAGTCCATTGTTCGAGTCTTACCTGAATTGCTTTTGTCTTCTGGCCCATAATTTTCTCCATAAAGCCTCTGAACCATGAACTCCTTCCGAGAGTACATATAGGTCACGTATGCTTCTGCCATTCCATGTTCAGCCCCGAAGGACCGGAGAAGACTTGCTCTTCACTGGTACTTCAGCAGCGCCGGATTACCCATTCCTGTGAAAAGAAAAGCTAATGGAAAATGACATCATCCGCGCGGAGCCAAAAAGTCGCCGCGCGTAAAAACAAAACAATTTCAGTCTACTAGAGCGCGAAACGGAAATTGAGTGAGAAATCCTAAATCATTCCAGGAAGCAGCTCAAGAGAATTCCATTGCGGGGAGGTTAATTGTTTTGGAGCTCACCAAGGGGAAAAACAAAAGTCGGGCAAAATTCGTGCTGGTGGAGCTAAGTGAGCAAGGAAAACTGCTTTGCGACCCCTAAAGTATAGAGAAGGGTAGTTATGTATTACAACCGAGCCGGGACAGCGGAAAAGCAGAGCTTGGCACATCAACGGTCACTAACGAACAGGAAACGTTTCGAGAACAATGCAATGGTAGATAGCTAGAGGCGTGGTCCTTCTGGAACGAGAGAGCAGCATTTTCGTTGAAGAGGCGGAGCACTTCTGAAAGCCGAAACAGCGCGCTGAGGGAAGGAGGGTCTCGTCGCAATTGCAGTTCGGCGAAGGAGCCAGCTTGAACGTGGAGAGTATATGTTAAGCTCAGTGAGACACAGTGAAATGTGCTGGATCAGCAAAATGATTCACTAGTGAGGGTTAGAGAAGCAAGCGGCCAGTGGGGGTGGATAGAGGGGCGTGTCAGGGAGGGATAGCGCAGGGTCAGCAAGACTCTGGGCGGCGGGAGTTCAACACGTGCTCGTTATGGCCTTTCTACTTAAGTATTACACCTGTAAGTAATAAGTACAGCAATCTGTTCTCAGCTTGACAGTGATAGTTCGGGTTTTTCAGTTTCCGCGAAGATTCGAACGCTCTCAGAGTTCCAAACTCGACTATCGACGAATCAGCAGCCGCCGAGTAACGCCGAGATCATCACCACTCTCCGCTATTTCCATCAGACGCTCATTGGGTAAGCTAAACTTCTTTAAGTTCCGCTACTTTCATAATTGATAGCTGGTTTTTTTATTTCGGTTTTTCTACGAAATCGTTTTCAAAGCCGATGAACCATAACAGATTAATTATCTTCTTGCCCTTTTTTGTTTTCGACATTACTACTGTTTACTCGTCGTGAGGTCATTAGTATGGCTTTGCCTTCCTCCTACGGTGTAGTTCTGATCCGACTCTAGGCTACTGCAAGAGACGTCAGACCTGCCACGCGGGTCAAGTTGCTGAGGAAAAATGTTAAAACGATAACCAGAGGAGTAGTTCTTCGTGTCAATACCCACAAAACACTTCAAAGCGCCCGAAACTTCTCAACAAAAGTTCGCTAAAAGTGAAGGCGCTGGATCCCGAAAAGGAACTTACCATCCTCTGTGGAGGATGAAGATGATGAAGAATGTTTCATTTACTCCTCCTGGACTAAAGAGGGTGTTCGAAGGCCCGATCTAGTCGAGAGGGTGGCATACCGCCATTTAATTTTTCTTTATCAAGTCTACTTATATGCTATATTAGTTTTGCTAAACCACCGCACCCACTGGACGATAACGTTTTTTGCTGCGGTAAGAGCTCTCAGCTTAATCACAAAGAATGCTGAGATATGGGCAAAATTCGGACACGGGGTGAGACTCGAACCCGCACCTCCAGCTTACCGGGCGGTTGCGGGCACTATTTACCCTTTACTGCCCCAGCCATTCCGAAATCAGGCCAGTTTCTGACCGACTTTTTTCTCCGTGGGCAGAATTTGCTGAAAACTTGCTCCAGGGGTAGTTTGACCGTGTTGAAACACGAATTAATCACTTCGCTCAACGCCGCAATCCTCCTGGCGCCTGCCCCACCACGGGCCCACCGGCGCCAAAATACCTGAAATCATTGACGCCTGATGGCGACGGGCGCCAGAATGTGGGCTTGAGGATATGTGATAACGTATTTTGGAGGTCAAACTACCCAGGAGACAGCACTAGAGCAAAATCCTACGGGAGAAAAAAGTTGGTCAGGAACTGGCCTGATTTCTGATGACTGGGGCAGTAAAGGGTAAATAGTGCCCGGTTGCGTTGTACATTACCCTACCGGGCAACCCTTTACCCTCCAGCTCAATGGTATTTTGTGCCATAACCTTATAGCACCCACACGTTTAATGTGATGAGCCGGTTAGCTTGACAACGCAACCGCCCAGTAAGCGGGAAATGCGGGTTCAGTCCCGTTCTCGGACTTGCCCATAACTCAGCGTTCTTCTGATAACTTTTGAGGCGCGGACTGCGGCGTTAAACATCAGTTGTCATACTGAACACAACGTAAAAACTCTCAATGTGTGAAAAACAGGGCTGTGAAGAGGGCACCAATGCGGTCGTGGTGCCCTCTTCACAGCCTACAAGGACAGAGGATTATCCCATATGGGCAAATATTGTTCTGGTGTTGTTTTTCAAAAGGGTGACCAATCTCGAACCTCCCTTGGGTAGGCTGCATCCATAAGTCCGTATACACCAATTCCATTCAAAGTTCTGCATAAGCATGGGTGAAATGGCGGTGTTATACGACAACTCCTCGTAAAGGGAGGGTCTCAATACGACCTTTCTTACCAAACCTACCAACTACCTCACCTGATTTCCACAAAATTTCCCCGCCGAGGCAGAGGGAGAACACTCCCAAACACTTATAGGATTTTCTCGGTCGTCAACAAAGAGGGGGTGTAGCGCGTATGAAACGGGAAAAACGAAGAATAGGAAAGATTTCTCTTGAGGCTAAATAGCCCCATTTCTTCGATGCTCCATCCTGATATCATTGGACTCTAGTTCTGCCAACATCTGTAAAAATTTATAGAGCGCCTTAGCAGTCTTTCGAAAGAGTCATAAATCGCTCATGCCAACAGGAACATTCATTACCAGCGCGCACGTTTTCTTAATTACTAGGCAGGGCGAAAGGAAGTTGATTGGATAGCAAAAAGCAGAAGCTCCTTTCTTGGCTGCTCTCTAAATCATTCTTCGGTTCTGCATTAGATTGGCGGCCAGTTCTGCAAGCTATGGAAGGCCTAGGCTGGCCAAGTGCGCAAGCACCCTTTGCACTAATTAGCACTCCAGGTATTGCTGCTAAAAGTACATGAAAGGTAGCAGAAATGCATTCATAAGAAACACTATGGCGGCGCAGTTCGGTGACGGGGGGGGCATTTTGCACCTACGTTACTTCCTACCGACTGTCGACCCATTTAGAGAGCCTTTTCGTGAGTTGACAGTAGGGCACGCCATCGTTGTGATAATCACAACGGAGGGGAGGGGGGGCAATTTGACCGCGAAGGACGGGGGTACTTGTCTTTGAGAAGAATTCGCGCCATTGGGGAAAATTTCTTCCCGATCGTTGACTTTTTGCGCGGTTTTTTCCCGTTTCACTGGTGTCTTACCCCCTCCCCCTTAGTTGGCGGCACTGCCAAAGATCTACACAACTACTATTTCCAATAGTTGATGAAAATAGTAGTTAGTTCCGATAACCACCCTTTCCCCCCACTTGAACGCAAAATTTCGGGGGAAACTAGAAATTTTTCTTGAAATGCCGGCCGGAAAACCGGAAAAAATGGTAGGAAGTTAGGAAAATCTAGGTAAGTGGTAGGTAGGATGGGGAGGGGGGGGGGGGTCGTACCAGAGGATGGAATTAGGAGGGGTCGTATTTTGCAGGAATTTATCACAACGCGATGGCGAGCCCTGGTTGACATGTTTCACCATTGTGGCTCGATGAGCTTGCTCCGGCTTCAGAGGAGTTCACAGATTTCATCAGGTAAAGCATGCACCAGGAACTAGTGGAACAATGAAAGTGCAAATGCCCCCCTCCTCTCGTCGCCTAACTGCGCCTACTATGACGAATGGATCAAAGAATTGAAGGCGAGGACGCATTGAGAAGGGCATTCCGCCTTCATTGCTGTGCCTTTTAGACTATAATGCATAAAGAGGGTACTATGAATGAATGAGGACGATGCATCACTGATTGTTCATGAGGAAGTTTGCGCATTTTCCATTGTTAATTGATGTTTCGGGTAACGATACATCGCGGCGCCGTATTTGATATGCAAAAATAAGTTGACGGCATTTCATCAAGCCGACAGACAGAAGAAAACTGCCGCCTCTTTATCTGTTGCAAACTCATTGATTGTATACATATAACCACTGCAATTTTCTTACAATTTACTTCGCAACTCATTGGACTGGACGGATTACCGCGCTGGAATCGTCATCGAAGTAACCAAAATGCAGTCCACAGAGGGAAGGAAGGGGTACTCGATGTGATGAAGAGAGCTCCGAAATTCAAGAGCTTTTTCAGATGCGTCTGCGGAAGGCTTTTGCTCTTGATTGTAAGAGCACTTTGCTATATGGAAGAGCCCTCACTAGAAAATCGGCCAGCAACTGTTGCGCACAAGAAACAGATCCCCGGATTACCTTGATTAATTTGTGTTAATATTTCATTTCCTGGGTTGGATAGGTTCCGCGAAAGCCGTCAATGGGAATCCTCAAGGAAGAACTTTTCCTCGTTATTCCTGTGACGCTTCTGAAACGAAGAGTCGAAACTCCCACCGGGGCAAATCCGCTTCAAGTCTTTGGAGCTCGCTCACCACGTAAGTCTGCTCAGCTCCGACGTCATGGCGGGAGAGTACGACTGAGCTCATACCAAAGCTGGCGGCGCAATTTGATTTCTCCAGTAGCGTCAGGGCCTACTGTACCCTCATACAATACACCTGTTCACGCATGATGAGTGTCTCACCCAACCCAATGTCCCCTCCTTTTGAAGGAGCCCATCCTCCTATACACCACGGGCTGTTTCTCGCCTTTCGATCACTTGCCATACGTTAATTTCTGCTTTCTGACTAGAGGGTTTCACAGCAGGATCATGTTGGGAAAGCCATCGTTTGCATCCCAGCAGGTCAAAAACTCCACGGCGAGGGTTCAGATTTTCAGGGGTTTTCTCCACCTACGTCGGCGCTGCTCAAGCTCAGGGCATTTAATCGTCACACCTCGCGTGCTTCCTTTTCTGGGTATTAGGTCCAAAAGTCCTAACGCGGAACCTCTGCGAGAAAATTCTACAACTTGCACGATACAGGTACAAGCCGCATCGACACCTGGGTGGAATGGAGGAAATCCAAGGTCCTCTGCGACCGGCGGTTCTCGGGAACATTCAAGGGCAAGGTGTACCGGGCAGTGGTAAGACCTGCGATGCTCTATAGCAGCGTGAGCTGGCTCACATGCAACCATGAAATGCAGCTCCAATCAGCTGATGAGGATGCTGACCATGAGATGGGCCTGCGGCTGGATACGAGGACGTCAGGGCCGGCACACAGGCGGCTCCGGTCCAGCTGAAGGCACTAGAGCAGCGATGGTATGCGCGTGTGCTGATGAGGCCTGAGGACCATATGATAAGGAAAGCGTTGGGCTTCGAAGTACAGGGCAAGTTGTCACGAGGGGCCCCAAAGGAAAGTGGGGGACGTCATCAAGAAGGACCTCATGAAGTGAATGCCAAGGCAGAAGATACAGCGTATCGGAACAAGTGGCGACGTCTAAAATGAACCGATGAATGAGCAGACCCTGCGACTGCTCAGGATCAGAACGAAGAAGACTAGTTGTTGCCTTACACACAAACGAGTCGACACGATTTGATCTCACAGTTTGACGAAAAAATGAACTGAGCTTTCATAAGGCTTTCTCGAGGATGAATTCTAGGTGCATCGGAATTTATTTTGTGAGTTATTCAGCTTCTTCTCGAGCCTTTTGGAATAGTATTCCTGAAATCTGACCCTGTTTTCGCGTTTCTCTGGATGAACATGAGAGTTCGGTGAGAACACGCCATCTCATTAGCACGTCTGAACCTTCTACGGCTGCCCACATTGCTCCTGATACTTACGTAGAGTAGGATCTCTCGGATACACGCGGTAGTTTGCTGTCATCGCAGGGATCATACCAAAAGTGACAAGAGTTCTACTGGCGAAGCCTCAAAAACGGAAGACGAGTCGAAGGGATGTGGTCGCTCCGCTGCCTTTATAGATGCAGTTGTTTTATCCCCGAGGAATACATCTGCCATGACATATAAAGATAGGAAGCGATAAAGCTGTAGTATCAAATGCACGGCTTTTGAAGTGATGCTGAAAAAAAGGACTATATAGGAAGCGTAAGAGCCTCTGTAGAGGTTGAGGTGAGGAAAAGAAAGAGATGACGAAAATAGAAGAGAAAGAGAGGAGAGAAGAATGGAAAGGCAGAGGAATTCCTTCGTTCCCGCTTTGCAAACTTTCTTACACAACCACCTAAACAAATGAAATGCAGGTAAAAGGCCGGTTGTGACGCTGTCGGTTACGTATTAAAGCCTTTTTGCCCTTGCATCCAAAAGCGGGGCGATTTTATTCCTTGCAAGCGTGTCACTTGTCAAAAAGTCACTATGCTCGGGGCATGGACCGTCGAATCTCACGTCACACAGGGTGAGGAGGAACATCGAAGATCATTTAGATCATTTTTACATCTTTCTGTTGCGCGAGCGGGGACCAACGTTGGTGGCGGCATCGGCAACGGTGGAGGGCATTTTGCACTCTCGCTTGCTTGACTTAGTTCCCCGGTTTAACAAGTCTCGCTATGGGTTGAATACCTGTAAACTCCAGTGAAACTGAAGCTGTCTAGATGGGTCAGCAGGTCGATGAGAAGCGGCAAAGTGCAAAATGGCCCCATGGCTGAACTGCGCCTGAACGTTTATAGATTGGTGGAACTCTTTCCTTAGCTGTCTGAGGTTTGGACTAGTTAGTCTTTATCAGAGGATCAGTCCATCCCCGCGGGAAGCAGAATGCCATCGCTCTTATGAAGACGATCTGGTTAAAAGTCGTCATGCCGCCTATCAAAAGCTCATTCGACTTAGCCTTGTCACATGAGAAACCGAATATAAGAAGCCAGCTGCCGGGCCGCAGAAGCTCACACCACTGGCAAGTCACATAATTTCTTCTCTATTTTACAATCGAGCGACAATTCCTCTCTGCTGCCTCTAGCGGTTCCTTCGCAGTTTCTGTGTGTCTTCGATTTCGCCCCTTAGAAAAGGTCCATTATACACGAACATTCTTAGAAATGCTCCGGCCTTCACGTGTTCACTGGGACTGTCTCGTGCTTGCGATGGCTCCTATTTGATGGTTATGGCCATGAAACAATGTTAAAAGCCCACACCAATGCCATTAATAATTAACACTCTGAGACGTCTTTCTCTAGCCCGGTAACAAACAAAGATCTGTGCCCTATACCGCCGTTACGAGAAGGTTAAGAAAATCTCTCATCGGATTTTAGAAGGCTTACGACATCTGCGTTGGCCTGAAGCACTTGTATTACTTCCACAGCTCAGTCGCTCACATACAGACTACTGGAGAGTGTCGCTTTGGCACTGGGTGGCAGAAGTCGTTCAGCTGGTTTGAAAAACGTCTCCACGGTTCATGGTTCGCTTTTCATGAGTCGACCCTTCACGTCAACTTGGTCGTCGACAAGCTCTGGGGGGGGGGCCGGGGGGGGGGGCGTGCGGATCCTAATATAAGTCATGTGTTGTCCCGTTTTCCGAAAGATACATGAATCGAGCGACGGGGGTTTCGAGTATCCACAATTGTACCGCCACCGGTTTATTTGAGAAGGGCGTAGGCTGCGTTGCTTCACTTAAAGGAAGAACCCGCGATTACTCGCCATCTCAGATGGTGGATTAGGGGGTTCCATATAGACAACAAGGGGTTGAGTAACTCGACTGTGAACAAAAAAGCACAAAACCGGCTTCGGACGTGGGACGTGCATAAACAAAACTAATGAAGTGACCTACCCATTCGGGAGCAGCAAAAGGGGCACGAGTGGAGGCACCTAAAGGAAAGGCTGACAGCGGCGGTAGGGCAGCTAACCTGCCTAGATAGAACCCCATTTCGACCCCATTTTGTACGTGCCCAATCAGCTCTATCTCCAAAACTACGCCCTCATATGCACGGCTGATTCACCGATAAGATTTCTACGATCGTACAAGTGGCGATTATCATGCTTTTTCGTCCTGCAATCTCATTTTTCACTGGAAGTCGGTCATTAGGGGCGGAGTCTGGAGGCGGAGTCACTGGAAAAAAGGAGGAGCCACTGAGCCTATGTTGCGCTACGGCGCCCCTCCCACAGAATTTTTGCCGCGAAACCGCGTACCACAGGTTGTTTGTCCGCGAGCACTGTCTAACCTCCTGACCACATTTTCACTTCCGATTCCTGATCGCGGGACAGTTTCACTTAAACAGGGCGGCGACTGTGCTTTTAGTGAGATGGACCGTTTCAGAACAGCTCCGTCCAGCACAAGAAGGGATGATAATTGTCCCAAGTGGAATTATCGCACCCTAAGGGTTCTTCGTCATGTTCAAGTGAAGTCACGCCCTCGCAATCTTCCAATAATATACAGGGGGGCCAAAAAAAGTCATTTTGCCTCCATGACTTTCAAGGCGCTATAAGTTACACTTTATTAAATTTTTATCGGACATTTTTACTACCATATTAAAGAGCACATTAAATACTATAATGATACTCCGCCACAGCCTTCTGGAGGAGCGCCATCGAGAGATTCGGCGCGCGCGAAAGTGAGTGGGTACCGGAGTTGAGCGATAATCGTTGATTTCTCCGCCACTGTAGACCACGCTGTTGAGCTCCGCCCGAACCGAGTAATTGAGGGTTCAGTTCAGGACCCCGCTTAAATACTCCATCTTGCCACGCGTACTCAAGCGTTTTTCCATTCCAAAGTAGGAGCGAAAAGTTTTTCCAACGCGCACCCGTTCGATTAGCGTTGTCACCCAATCCTGTAGCAGTACAAAGTTTCCAAGAAGGTACGGGCGACTACATGAAGATGGGATATTCTCCTCGAGTTGCTCGATGTAGCCACCAGCCTGGGGCTCACGAAGAAATATCCCAACCATCCAAACCCGGCCTTGGGTTGAATGCGGTGAAGATGATAGTCCTCGGACCCGTAGCCGACGCTTGCCGGAGCTGCTCATGTTTGAGTCCTTGCCCAGGTCCAAGAGTACTGGTCTCCAGGTAGCTATCCATGGGTGATTCCATTCAAGAAGTTCCGCAGCTGTTTGGAGGCCACGTGAATTCCAAAGGCGTTCTCCACTCAGGCCGCGACTGGAGATGACTTCATACAGTCGTCATCCTTGCACTTGATAGTCAATGTCAGTGCGGCTGCGTGCGGCGCGGTCGTCAGCACCCGTACTGCACCAATCGTTGAACCAGAGAGTGACATTACTGTATTATATCCTTCGTGTTACTCGTTTTCTATCACTTTTTGTCGCATACGCGTTTCAACGAAAAGGCTGAGAAGGCTTCAAACAGTGTGCACGCTCCTTCTCGCCGACACGCCCCTATCAAGTGCAAGGATGACGACTGTATATTTGGTGTACCATGAAGGAATAGCGGCCGCCGCCTCCGTGCTTTATAAGAATATTATATAGGATCGCCCTGTATCCATATCCACTCCCTCTGTCTGGCTGCGAAAACTCTTCATATGTGACTTGGGAATCTGGAATGACTTTTTTCCCCCCCCTGTAGACTAATCACAAGATGTCTCTTAACCCATCGATTTATGTGAATGAGGTGTCGGAGTACGTTCCATGAGACGAAAACCTCTATCACCTACCCCCCCCCACTGTTTGTAGAGCGTGTAATTGAGAATCGTATTATTCCACAACTCCGCCTGAAATGAGGTATGAGTTCATTATTGGGGGATTTCGAAGTCTTCGATCTGTCACTCACTTTAATTCAAAGCACGTGCACTGATAACTTTTAAAAATCTGAGCTCTGTGGGGTATGGCGGTGTGGTCACAAAGGATGTTTTTGCTTCAGAATTTATGTACAGGGGGCGTGAAGGTGCCAAGATGCTGGAAAGACTCCGCCGGCGGTTGCTAGCAATTCTGTCTGTCTTCTTGCTGTCTTCTGTGCTCCCTAATTGCTCTTGTCTGATCTCTGGCCCGAAATCTTTTTCAGTTCTCTGCTTCGAACAAGTACTGCTTTATTCGAGGCATTTTAATCGGTGCTCTCTGCTCATTGCTCTACGGAAACTCAACTAGCACATGCACATGCACTTCTGTTTTTCAACTCTTTGCCCTTTTTTCTGCAATCTTCCCAATGGCTTATCGCGAAACCTGTCTCTAATGGAGATCTGCCGTCTAATCTCCGAAATGGTTTGTTGCGAGATGCATTTTTCAAGAGGTCATTGTCTTCTGCTTTAAGAGCCTGACATCGAGCATTATTTGACTCTGAAATGAGATCGTTATACCACGGCATCGAAATAGCTTCGCTGCAATGTCGACAGCGTTTTCCCTCTTGAGACTCAGCATCTCATTCGGCCATGCCGCAGTCACAGGGATCTTCAGGCCAGTACGCCTACCACGAAAACACCTTCTAAGCATTTAATTAGCATGCACAAATTGGAATGCTAACTGCCGCAAAGTAGGTAGGACGCGTGCCGTGGCTGCCATAGACTACAAATTGACTGGAGCTCATACCACAGAGTGGCGACATGGAATGCCTATGGTCAGCTTCACGTGGATTGAGATGATATAAGAATGAAGCTCAAATAGCCAGTCCTCGGAAGTAACCGGACAGATTACGAAAATGGGCATGTGCTGGCCCCTGTTGTGTTTATGAAACCGCATTTCCCAGGCTAATCCATTGAACAGGTTACGGCACTGTCGTTCTCAAGTTCACAGGTATCACCTCTGGTCAGGGCACACCATTATAATGTGGGGAAACAGCTGCGAAACACGACAACCATCCCGGTCCTCCGAAATCTCTCTTCTGGTGCGACCCCTTTTCCGTGCCACCTACTTACCATTTTCCCAACTTTTCCTCTGGTTTTTCCTCCTATCAACTATCATTTCATTACTTCACATGATTCCCCTACTTAAAGGCACGGTCCGCGATCATGTATAGAAGCTGAAAATATAGCGTCGGGAATAACAACCTTGTACCGGCTTCGCAGCAAAAAAAATTGTAAGGGAGGGGCGCTATAACGCAATATAGGTTCAGTGACGCCTCCTTTTCTCCAGTGACTCCGCCTCCAGACTCCGCCTTCGACCCGCCTTTCAGTGAAAAACGAAGCTGCAGGACAAAAAAAACCATGAAAATCGTCACTTGTACGGTCGTAGAGTTCTTATCGGGGAATCAGCTGTGCGGATGAGGGCGTAGTGTTGGAGATGGAGGTAATTGGGCACGTACAAACTGGGATCGGAATGGGGTTCTATCTAGGGCAGTTGGCATTTTTTTGTGCTTTTTTCTTTACTGTCTTGTTACACAGCACCTTGTCGTCTATATGCAACCCCTTGTCCACTACCTGTGATGGCGAATGAACGCGTTCTTTGCCTTCAAGGGGTCACGGCTGAAGGCTACAGAATTGGGAGCAGTTTGGCAACCGACGGAGGGGGGGGGGGAGGTAGGGGTCTGCATTTTGTACTTCTACCTCCCTAGACATTCTTTGGTGAGAAGCAAGACGGACGTAACTGCCTGCTGACCGACTGCTGTACTACCCAGCTCGCTTCGTACAAGTTGAATGCGCCCGATGCGTGGCGACTTATTTGTTTTTCTTTTTACGAAATTTTCTCCCACATGCGATGATGTCACTTGGTGTCGCTTGAAAATTAATTTTTGACTGCTCTGATTTTCCGTCCTGTACGACTGGGAATCCAGCGAAGTCGATTTTTCGAGTATTTATGCGTACGTCACCAGGGAGTCATGCAAGCCTCCCAAGAGGCCAACCATAACCGAGTAGGCGCTATATTCCATCGCGTGGGCAATGAAAATGATGAACCAAGTTTCTCCGATCCTTTGCCGCTTCACTCAATTACAGTCCTAAATCGTCGCACTTGAACATACTTATTGAGCCAAATAAAAAAATCTCAATCTACAGCTCAGATGTATTGGACTTGCACAGAAAACTGCTTTTGAGGGCTCTAAAACACGCGGTCTAAATGAGAGCTTTATGGAGCAATCAATTAATCCATCCATAGCGTTCTCGGTAATCTTGAATAGGCTTTCGCATTACTCTAACAGTCGCCGCGAGCGAGGTTCAAGCAGTGCTGCTCGGATGTCCAGGCCTGAAGGCTTGCCACACAAAACCATTACCTATAGATATCGGCCAATCATTACCTATAAATATCTAAGTTCTCCAACGGAAGATAATGGAGATCGTAACGAAGAACCTTGTGCAAGTGTAGCGGCGGTAAGGCACTCGGTTGCACAAGTAACTCCGCCAAAAAGTCAGCGACTCCGCCCACGTTGATAGATGTCTTATTGAATGTCTTACCCGATTTCGTGCTCTCGCCGCTCTTGCCTGGGTCCTCGCCCAAGAACCACATCGATTTTTTGTCTCACACAGGGAAAGCCTGATTTTGAGCGTCCTTATTTCTTTCATTCGCGAGCGAATCAGTTGGCACGTGCACTTTTATTTCTGACCCCAGTACCAACGGAGATCTTGCTTGCTCATAGCGGATTCTGCCTTCAAGTTGGACAAAGGTGATCAAATGGCAAGTTCATCCGGTGGGGTAAGTCTCTTGGTGAGGAGGAGTCGTGCAAGTCTCCCGCGGTCGTGGTAACCTCACCTACTGCGAGGCTCGCGTGACTCTCGCATTTCTAGCCTTTTCAACCTCATCCTTCATTAGTGTGAAATTCGGTCGCATCCTAATGAGTTATAATAAGGTCTATCTCAAGGAAATGGACGTTGGGCTATTACCAATGACACGGAGCCTTTTCGTAATTGGAGAGAGGCGCTGAGTGGCAAATTGATGTGAGGGATGTAAGAGATTAATGATTTTTCCACCGTACCTTCGGAAATCGTCTCAATCGTCTGGTCTACTGAGGGGAAAACACTGCTGCAATAAGCCTTTGTTCAGTTGTCACTGAACAGTAAATGAGCTGGAGCGAGACGGGAACTGGTGTGCTACCCTAGCAAGGGGATGATTATCTTATCACAAGTAAACTTCTATGCGAAAAGTATCTTTATGGCTGCGAATCTTCAAGTTTCCTTGTTGTACCCTCCAAATCGGATTGAGCAGAACGCATAAAACTAGTGCCTGGAATGGAATTTGTGATCCTCACAGAGCGTCATGTCAGCTCTTTACAAAGCGAGACGGTTTTGGAGAGTAGGTCAGGTGCTCAAAGAGCATTGTTGGTTCCACGAACCTTTTCCATATGGAAATGTTCCTCTTGCACAACCCACGAGAATTATGCGCTAGTAGTGTAGTCGTGAATGCATCTCCCGGCTGAGTTCTACTTGACGTGGTCGCAACAAATTTGAATAATGCGATCGCCGACCGAGGACACCGAGTAAGCATAGGGCGATGGGGCAATCCCACACTGAATTCATCTATAAACAGATAATTTCATTTGATAGAATAACTTTCCCAACAAATAGTCCAGTTTATTGTATTCCTCTTCGACAAGGGAATCACTGAAGTTTACCCAAAATCCAGAGGTTTTCCGCCAGAGGATCCCTTGTCTTGAACTCTTAGACCCTGTGGGAAAAATGGAATCCCAACAATGGAGCCCTAAGCAATCAGTTTACAACGGTCAACTCATGGCACGAGAGTTACAGGGATGGTAATGAAAGGGGGGGGGTCTAATGGTTATG
>MU915448.1:4496-17042 GCA_036418165.1 Cooperia oncophora
GTTCCATCTTTATAGATGGAATTTTTAATTTCTTCAGTTCTTGATGACTTGATTCAGGTGTTCTCCGAGTGACCGTCGCCGCCCATACTTCAACTGGAGCCATCGCTTGATTGGAATCGTTGCTTTTGCATTAGCCAGTAAGTATTACTAAACATAGAAAATCTATGAGACGAGTGACCGTCGCCGCCCATACTTCAACTGGAGCCATCGCTTGATTGGAATCGTTGCTTTTGCATTAGCCAGTAAGTATTACTAAACATAGAAAATCTATGAGACGATTGAAAATTCACTTGATCACATTAGCTGCCTGCTGTAACCCTTAATCGCTCCAGACCCGACCTTTATCCGAAATATAGAAGGCGCTAAAGTGCATTCAGTGTCAAAATCTCCAGTCAATTTCGTGCTGTCCTTGTTGGCGATCACTAACTATAAGTTACTTCCAAAAAGACTAACTGTCGGTCTAAGCACCGCGCCAGCCTGTTCTTCACCAACTGTTGGAGCGAACAAGAGACAAGAATTGGTAGAAAACGGGCTGGCGGAGCGCCAAACCCAGTCCCCTGACACGCCCTTGTCTTCACAGCGAAAACGGTTATACGCTATTTGGCGTGTGCATACATAAGCTAATTTGACTTCTCTCCCCTGTCTTTCATTTTTCCGACCTTGAGAAACACTTTTCGGACTTCGAGAAATTGTGGGTGTGTATAGCAATTAGACAGCACTATCATCCACTCCTCTATAACGCATAGTTTTTGGGTGACTGCTGGGTTTGTTTAACAAGAGCTCCAACTGGGAAAGGGCCACCTACAGTCAGTGCTGCACAAAAAAGAAGTACCCATCTCTACACTCGAAATCCTGGAATGCGGTAAACGTGGCTGCGTATTCCACAACTAAACGTGAAAGGTTCGGTGACTTTCAGGGAGATATGTATTGATCTTTTGCTTCTGCCTCGAGGTTTTTGAGCCAGGCAGGCCAAGAATAAAGATTTCCACCTGAAAAAGGCAGAAACACAAGATCAAAACAGTTCCGAACAATGCCGAGGTTTCAAGATAAGAGCAGCTGGAATTTAGGGAGATACTTCCATTTAAGCACAATTCTGGCAGTGTTTCTGTCTTAAACAGAACAAGGTGCACTTATCTCAAAATTGAGTATCCCACGAGTACCATTCTGTCTGTCATGTTCAAATGTCACGCCTACTCCGTCTCAAGGATAAGGTGTGTAACTGCAAACGATCACTAGACTTACTACTTACAGTGGGCATTGAACGGTGGACAAATATATCATGTTAAGGGCATGCAGAATAAAGCAGTATTTCAAAAAATGCAATACGATCACAGAAACTAGACATCGTTCCTAGTATGGGATTCTTTTATCCTCAGTCGACCACTCGGGAGCCACTCTTACGGCTTAGTCGACCACTCGGGAGCCGCTCTTACGGCATACGACGTTGTGGCCGAGTAGCAGAGAAAAGAGTTTTCAGTCCTTTGGCAAGGTTCCAGCTCCTTAAAAATCGTTGTGTTGTTGTGCAAGTTCTGTTAATGCAGCTATTGCGCGGAAGTAAAAGACATCACTACTGCAGCAAGTTTTTGTAGTCGGTGCTAGGCTTCTGAAACGGTAAGAACGAAAACAAACCTACAGAAACAAAAAGATTAAAGAAATCAAAGCATGAAAATTCAGAACTCCGAATGCATTTGGAGGTACAATGTTGACGCAGATATCGATCTGCTAGCAAGAAGTCAGTAGACTGAGGAACTCGTACGAGCGCCGGCAAACTCGTTCGATGCCAGGGGGAAAGAATGGCATACACTCACAGACGACCTCGTTGAGCTTTATGGTTTATATGTGAGGGTCATATCAGTCATCTTGCCATCGTACACCGTGTCTTTAGAGGAGAAAACATAGCATGTTGGGACTCCGTAAGATGCATTCCATATCCAGTTGGCATCTCATGGATGACATGCCAGGTCCGCGGCCTTTTAGATTATCTGTTACTCAAACTTCAAAGGATGCGTTCCTATAAATCGCGCCTTTGCGGAGAATCGCGTTTTCCCCGCATGTCCCTACTGCTCATGAGAGGAGCTTTATTGAGTGATTTATTATTCAGCGACGTGTCTTGCTGTGGCAGCAATGGAGTTTCGTATATGGCCACAACACGTGCTGCAGTTGATACTTGTGCTTTCACCAGCCTTTCTGCTTATTGTACTCACCGTCATGTTCTTCCTCTTAGAAAATGTTATCGATATCGATGAGGCCAATTTTTCATCGGTGAGTGCTCTCTTTTATGTTACAGTGGAAGTATGTACTTGAAATTATTTTCATTGTAATAGGGTTATATTATATGTAGATGAAGTTCTAACAATAAGTGGGGTTTCACCACGTTGAAGCTTCAGTATTATTTCAACCTGAAGTTAGTTTTTCTAGTCAAATTCCAAACCAAGTATAGCAAGAATGGCTAGTAGCGGAAAGTTGGGCGGGAGGAAGCACAACATAAGGCTCCCATGGGCTGACCAACTCCTTGTTTGAGGCGCGGCGCATCAGCAGTACAGCATCGTTGACAAAATCCATGCGTGGGCGGCGCTACTTTGCCGCTGAGCGGGGAAGGGGTTAACTCGACGGGGCCACTCAACACTGGGCCCCAAACGCCTATGACGTTTCCAGTTGATAACACGAGGTGGAGCTATGAAAGCCATTGATATTAAAAAAAACGTGAACTATTGATGAGTATGTTCTTTTTATCACGTATCCATCGTTTATGCAAAGCCCCACTGGGAGGGTGGAAGGGGGTCGTACTTGGCCACGGGAGAGGGGGAGGGTCGCAAACGCAGGGTCGGTGAGCATCAAACAGCACAAAGGTGTCATAGTCGTTGTTGCTACAGACGCTAAGTTTGATGGAGCGGACGGAGGACATGCGGAGGACACGGATGTAAGGAAGACTACAAAATACTCAAACAGTCATTAGGCAAATATCAACAGTTATTCATGTAACTCGTAACTACGCAAGTCGATGACTAAATAATTACATCTCAAACTGATTGACCATAAATACCTACATCCCAAACATATTTCGCAGTGTATCGACAATCCCGAAACTGACACACCACTCTGCTCGCTAGACCAAAATCACTAAACTTGGAAGCTACACTTTCCACCACCTCTGCGTAGTAGCGATTCACGGCGCACACTCGGACCAAGTCGATCAATGATAACCAAGCTCTACTTCTACTCAATGAATAAGTGTTCCGAAGACACAGTAAAGTTTCGGATGTGTATTCTCACAATGGCACAAAAGGAGTGGAACTTTTATGTGGCTCAGAATGTCGCGCGTAACCCATCTAAAATATCTTCTGAACTAGCGGGTCTTTAGGAAAACTGTGAAGCTTTTTTGAAAGAAAAGATAGGCGGGTTTGATGATGGTTTAAGTGTTGATGAAATTGCGTTCGAAATAAGTAATCCTCGTGTGAAGCATAAAAACCCGTTTGCCATTTACCCCTAGCCGATCCGAATTCCACCCGAAATACTTTACGAATGGGAAAACTTACTGATAGCGAGTAGGTAGAAAAGCGAAAACAGTGGAAACATTGCTTCAACATGCCACTCCCCCTTTCTCGAAAGTCCACGTCTAAAAAGCTATTACCTCTCGAAAAGACCTCAAGACCCTGCCTGGGCCAACAACTGCGCTCCAATGACGTTTTCCATTGAAAGCGGTCGCATCGTCGCGACCGTTTTCAATCTCGTCAGCAATCCTGCTATTTCATTATTTATTTTTTCATTTACTCTGTGTTGTTTTGTTTGTTTTGACGACCCGTATGAATCGGACGACGACACATCTTCTGATACGTGAATAGTGTTGGAGTTAGAACCTTTATGATTCCCAGTAATATAACATGAACTAGATATTAGCAAACCAACCTATATTCCCATCGTGGGCGTCTGTGATCCTCTGGAGTTGAAAACAGTCGCGGAACTAGAGGAGATGAATGGTATCTCACCGTCGACTGTGCGGAGATTGACCAATGTAAAAGGTAGGAAAGAAATGGAAATGAGTCATGGGATTCATTAAGAGAGTAGAGTGGTTCGTTTCGCCTCTACTCAGACGAACCACTTTATTCCATCCATCCCAGGAGGCTCCTCAGTGAGGTGGGATGGATGGAATGAGAAGTATGAAAAAAGGAATGCAACCCACTATGGTGAGGAATAAGCTAGATGCCAGCTGATGTCTCAAAGAGAAAAAACCTAATAATAATCAAGTGTATGCTAGTAGAGTCATGAGCATGAGGTGTGTACAAGAAATCCTTTTTTAGGACGATCCAAATGTGCGGATAGTCAGTTTATAGATACGCAGTTAAATTGGAGCGCGTTAAATGAGGTGTTATGCATATAAGACCGTAAAATATGCTGTAATGAAAGAAGAGGAATATAATTATATATTACCCATGTGTATTAATACCAACAATGCTCTCAACTAATTCGGTGGAATATTTTTAAGGCTCTCTTTAATGGATATTTGTAACAAATGGACTTTTTATAGAGGCACCTAATGATGTTGGCTGTAATAAAGTCATCTTCCTATCCATTCACCTCTTGAAATATGTGTAATACTCTTTAATCTAAAAGCAAATGTCTCCAGAGTGTAGCAGCTATGTGCTATGTGTGCTATCTGTAGTGTTTCGGTATATATTACTGCTCCTTTATTTTTATGCTAATATTAGAGTCGCTATGTGGGAATCTGTTAACTTTGAAGTTAAAATCATCCGTTTTGTTATAAAGTTCTGTATGAATAGTATTGTTATTTACAGAAATAGTTATATCTAGATAGTTACTTCTGTATTCCGTAGTATGAGTTTTGTTAGATCTAGAATTTGTTATAGACTTTTTCTAGAAAATTATCAATAATTTCTCTGATTGGTTATGTATAATAAGTAAATCGTCCATGATATCTGTATGGTATTAATGTAAAGTTAGCTGAAGTCCTAGTGGTTCTTGCATTGTTATTTTCTAGTATAATGTTAAGTCAGCAAGTAGTTCTAAAATTACCACCTTGGGGAACGCCTTTCTTTTGTTTAAAAACCTTACTACTAAAAATACTAAAGATGCAGTGGCTGTTATCTGGTAGGTATTCCGTTAAGTGAACTAAGTCCTCTTTTCTGTAATATCTGTAATTGCTTCTTGATATCCATTCCATCTGTATAGTGTGCTCAAACCGTTACTAGCAATAAGTTTTTTATTGGCATTTTTAAATACTAGATTAAGAAGGTCTATAATGTTTTTTATGATTGTACCATGCTCAAGATTAGGTGAACATATCTACAAAATCTGCTGTATAAATTTTAATGTTATTATGTTTTATGTTATTAAGCTCTTGACTAATGTTAATGTTATTAATTGACCAATACGTTTTTATAGTTTTATTGCGGTTTTGTATTACCTTAGCATAATTGATGAAATGTTTTTAATATAACTGAAAATGGTATGCATTTCCACGGACAGTGCTTTCAGGCTACTATTATGAGCACCCGTAATGAAGCGGAAATTCACTGGATTTTTATGTAACTTGGGAAGGGCATATATTACCGGTAGACTAACTTGGCTATCAACCTTGATGTGATGCCTGTGTCTTTACAGAACTTTTTATGTTTGTTAATTATTTCTTATATATCAGTGTTTTCCATTAATTCATAGGTGTTATTTGTGTTAGCAAATTCAAATTTATTGTTTCCTCTGTCGTCATTTCTTTCATTATTATTTCTAGGTAGAGCTTTTACAGATCACACCATAGTTGTTGTAGCTTTATCTAACAGAGGCAAAATATGTAATCTTTTTTATATTTTTAATATTATCATACTGAATATGTTCTAATTTATGATTAATATTTGCTGGTTAGTAATAATTTTACTTTAGCGCGAAAACTGTGCATGAAATACTCGTGAATTAGATTAGCCTTATTGCTATCATTATTTTGTATTTCTTTTTGTAAATTGATATACTTTATTGACAATGTTATCATATAATGACCTAATTTCTTTCCTATCAATGCCATTATCTACTCTGTATTTGGTGCCGTTGTTCAAAACTTTTTTCAAATTTCTGTCTTTTATTGTTATGAGGTCTCCTGTTATTACATGGCCACATTTTATGACAGTAGTATACATACTATTAGAAAAGGTTTCTCTATATTTATAAATTATTCTGATAGGCGTGCATATGTCTTTATTATCACCAGTTAGAATCCGTCCAACAGAAGCAGTTTTATGTAGTCTTCAGGTTTTTGGGTGGTCAGACAGACACACACACAGACAACTTCTGGTTTATATATAAGAAGATTATTTATTCTGAGATATTTTTTGAAATCTTTTGAACTTACAATGCTGTTAAAGGGAATGTTATCCAAAGCCTTGCTTCTAAAGTCAACAACAATGTTATACAATGTTGTTCCAATTGAAGCAATATATACCCCGAATTGGAACGACTAACACTGGGGGCGCCAAAAGTTGACTCTTTTCGCCACCTTTGACTTGTATAACTCATCAGTGTTAACACTTACTTTTATTGAGAGGTATGGCCTTCTTATTGTTAATGGCGGGATGTAGCAAGGATGAAGGAAAAAAAACGGAGAGGCCCATTGAAGAACGATAACACTGCTCCACGCGGTTCAAAAATTATGTATCAAGCGTGGTTTAAGTAATCAAAGATGATTTATATGGGATATGAATTAGCGCTAACTTGGTCCTATATGGAAGCCTATGAGAATTCGACTTCAAAAATTTTTTCGAAGTAGGCCCAAAAAAGATTGGTTTATTAGTTTGGTATCTGTTCTATTTTGTAGTTGTGGCATCTCATAACCCTCCTCATTATCATTTTTCTTATAGATTATTACTTACAAAACCCTAGTTCCAAGGCATCCCGAATATAGTGGCAGATAAGAGCGATAGTACTGGTGGGAAAAACGATCTAAAAAAGATTACTACTTAACCTAATCTTCTATTCGATTAAATTTCCAACTCACGATCCATAATTCCGAATTATTCCCTTTTTTGTCAAGTCCAACGCTGCGAATTGCTCGTTCCATAGAATCAGATAGCCATATCAGCAAGCTATAGTAATTTGTGAATCACGCTCTGAATTTTCCTTTTTTCTTCTGGTCCAGCCACTCGAAATGTTGGCATCTTGATATCAAATTGCCATCTAGCGAAACTATAGCAAATGTCTGAAAAAGTATATGAATGAGACACCATCTATATTGGTCAATATATCAGGCCACAGATGGATTTGCTGGATATTCTGCGGAAACTGATCAAGCCTTAGATGGATTCCACTGGATGTTTCAAAGGCCTCAAGCCCTAGCAATACCTGCCGCCGATAGTGAGTCGAGTAGGGAAGTGCCAACATCGGTAGTATTTGCGGAGAACAACAGATTATAGCATCGTGCTTCTGGCAAATCATGCCGCTGGAATATAGGGACGTGTTAGTTCAAAGTCGACTGAGGACTGAAGTAGGGGAGAGCAACAGAAAAGTTGTAGATTCCTGCTACTGGCAAATCATTGACTATACAGGCGTGTTAGTTGAGAGTCGACTGAAGGTTGAAGTAGTTGACTTGTGAAGAAGTTCAACAGTTGACTGCACCGTGGAGTAGGAGAACGAAAGAATTCGTTGTCAATAGTTCATGATCCATTCACGATACGGCATTTTTTTTTGACGAGTGGCCCAATATAAACAGAAGAACAGACAGAACTGAACGATCATGTGAGCAACACTCCAACTATCACTATGCATAAGCAGCAGAAAACAAATTCGACAAAATAGCTAAAATGAGGCTTCCTGGTATCGACGCCGGGATGGCGGCGGTTTCCTGCGCGATCATGCCAGAAGGAGGGCAAAAGGGTAGGTTGCAACGAGGAGCTACGGTAGGAGAAACCCGTCAGGAGCGATACACTCTCGCCCCGAAAGTACCTGCCTTGGGCGGAAGTCCGTAACTTGTGGACGTAGTGCTTGACAGCTAGGGTGAACCTGTGGGGAAATTTTGTGAAGACCTTTTGAAAGGATTCAATGATAAGCTAGGAAGGGACTAGTCTAGAAACACATGTAGAAATTTGTAAACTTGGAATATAGTAGAAAGTTATTGTGTAAAAAAAAGCATAGTTATGAATGAATGAACACAAGACATGTTGACGTTGCAGTTCAGTGACGATTCAGGAACACTCATTCCTCCAAACGTACATGTATTAGAGAGGATGTTATGTACTCTTGGAGGTTTTCTTGGTGGTTGAGGCATGTAGTGTTTTGCATCTGTAGTAGACTATTTGAAGGATAATACAGAGATGATAAGATGAGGCTGCTCGGCATGGGGCTGATGAGCAAAAATGAGAATTCATGATAATGCGATTCGGCGCGCGCTCCAGCTCCACTGCCGTTTTGCGGTCGATATGATCGATTATCTTTGTGTTGGAGCGCTTAACAAGTTGAACTGAGGATGTTGCCAGTGAGTGGCTGGATCAAGGCCTTACAAGAGTTGTTATCAGTTGACAACGTTCTGACAACTTAGTGCAGGGCAGCAGTTGGAGCTTCTCATTAAACTATTAAAGCTGGGCTATGTATAGTAAGAAGTCTAAAATAGGAATTAAAGTCAATTCGTACTGGTTACACTAATGGAGTAGAGCACTGGCTGAAGTTGCAGAGTTTTAAAAGTGAATATTTTTGGATCATTGTGGTTTGAACAGAGAGAAAAAAGTCGTTCTATTAGCCGAATGTCGTAGGAATTCACATAAATAATGAGGCATGTTGACGTATGAACTCCTTGGGGTTGAGTCTAACCAATCGGTGCACTTATGTTCGGATAGCCGATTGTGTGAGAGCCTTTGATGAATGCTGTTCTGCCTTCAGTGTCCTTCTAGACAACGTATGACATGCTCTTGATTTTCTTCGTCCGAATTGGCTCTTTCTTCATTGATGTAACTGGGAAGATATTTCGTTCTGTTGCCGGATCCTTAGCGATGATACCCTTTTTCGCTTTCGGTAGAACATTTTTTGCGATTTTCTCGTGATCTTTGTTGAATGTGGCATAGCATGTCGATCTCATCATCGTTTTTCCTTCTTGCTTTATTTGTTTGGCTTCTTTCATTCTGACAACCTTTTCTAAATCCACCAGACGGGAATCAGTTCTTTCCTCACCCATAACAGCCTCCTTTAGTTACTCAATTTGACTTCAAAGGTCGTCAGTTTGAAGAAAATGTTCAGTGATGCAATGCGTATGTCGTCCAACATTGCTATCAAGTGTTTATCCATTTCAATTCTTCTTTCTTCAGAACCGGCTCTATTTAAAAGCGTATTGCAGAAAGCACTAACGATGCTGTTGTTGGGATGTTCTTCAATATAGGCTCTTCCTCAGAAGCGTATAGAGCACTAATTAAGCTCTTGTTAAGATGTTCCTTCAAAATCGGTTCTTCTTAGAAGCCTGTTCTTTCCTTCAGAACCGGCTCTTCTTAGAGGCCTTTCCAGAAAGTACTAACGATACTGTTGTTGGGTTGTTCTTCTCAGTTGTAGACTCTACAAAGAATGGTATCCACTACCTCACTTTTAGCAGCAGCTTCAGCTGCTAGCGTTCTGTTGTTGGGATGTTCCTTCAGAACGGCTTTTCTTGAAGCCATATTCCAGAAAGCACTGACGATTCTATTGTTGGGATACTCTTTCTTAAATACCCTGTTGATGACAAAAATAGTGAATGATAAGCTTTTTTAAATATCAGTCACGCGGCCTTCAAGCGAATCTTTTCTCTATTACACAAGAGCAATGCAACTAGAGTTATGTGTATGTATGTTCAGCTCGACTGCTGTAACACCGTCTTTCTGTGTGCCCAATTCTGCCTATCAATTTTATTGACTAACAACAAGAACAGTCAGACAACACAAGGGAACCTAAAAGAAGACTTGTTGCCAAGTAGTTATACCGACCTGAAAAAGAGTGAGCGTGAAGGGGAGAACTTTATAGAGCCAGAATTCTCCGCACAGCGAGATAAACTGACTCTCAAACTTACTCTCAGCTCTCCGATTGATACGGTGTCATATTTCATAAACCTTCATCATGCCGCTTCATACTTGGTCATTCGCGGCTTAACGTGCTCGCCTTGGGCCCCTCTGCTTCCTCTTCAACACAAGAACAATACCAAAATGTACATATATGGCGGTCGAATAATGAATTGGTGGGACGTGGCGGTGAAATAGTAGAACAGCGACGAAGGGTAGCAGATCAGAATAGCAGGAGACGAACGATGTAGAACTCAGCAGTCCAAAACAAATCTGACGAAATACCCACCGATAGCACGCAATCCCTATATAAGGGCTTTTCTCGCCTTCATCGACAATCATGCCAGAGCTAGGGCAAAAATGGTCATAGTGACGAGCTATGGCAGGTGCCAGTGCACAGAAGAAGCTCGAGAACGAGAAACAAAAGAAAAAGAAAGCGATCCTCACGATTTGCAACACACTGTCCGTGTTAATTTATCAGTTATTGTTTCCTATTATTATTGACGATGACTACTCTTATTTGTACCACCCATAACTTTCCACATAAAACTTCTCTTCTAGGTCCAGACTATCCGATTTTCATTAATTTTCTGGGCCATTGGTGTGCTGATGGCAATTTGTATTTGGATAACAGTCTTGCTGGCAAACGGCTACGCAAGCTAAAACATGTCGGCTGTACGAGCCGAAGCCAGTAAGTAGCAAGCTAGTAATCCAAGAGGGCGTCTGGCCGTCATACCACGAAGCAGGATATCACATTAATCATAACATTTTAGACAATCAAAAAAAGCTATATAAGTGGCGAATAGGCGCACTGTGGACGAACTCTACGTACTCATTTGCTGGCTCTTCCAATATACTGCATTTTCGAAGTCCGCCTTTTTTATCGGGTTGGCCCGTGAGTAATGTAGTTTCCTTCCAAATTGAAAATTTTGCATAAAAATTATAGGCCAACCTAGTAGACTAGCTTGTCTATCTCTTTTACTGTGTCTGCTCACTAATTATAGTGTTTCGCTCTTTATTCTGAAGCCTGGAACTGCTTCAGAATAAGCTGACTCCTGCTCGATTGATATTGCTTCCTATCGCATGCAAAATAAAGTCTTGTTCGCTGCGAATGCTGGGATAACTGGGTTTGGCGTGGCGCCCTTCCATTGTTAAAACGGGCAAGTGACAAGAATTAGTGGATAACGGGTTATGTGAAACCTAGCCCCCTTACACGCCTCAGCATCCGCAGCGAACAAAACTATTCCCCTACAGGTGCTACTGCATTTAACAAGGCGGTATTTTGTGAAGCAACCATGCTTCGATACTGTACATATTACTAGCTTTCACATCGTAAATCATTCGAAGATTGTGTGATTGTTATGTACATAATTAATAAATATGCTTCGTCAAGGCATAAAGCGAACCCTCTCAGAACTGTTTTTCTTTACAAACATGCTGACCACAGGTTCAGTACTGGCCGATCCCCTTTCAAAGAGAGCGTACTCGCACTTCAAATTCATAGAAGCTTCCAAAGACCTAGTTGATCGGAACAGTTCACAATCAACGTTTTTCAACCTTCATTAGGCACTAAGTCTGTCTGAAGACACTCTTCGCGATTCGTGCGTAGTGGGATTTCAACATGGTAATTGTTGACTGAGTTACCCAGGAGAAGAGACCAGATACAATCGTCCAAATGAACCCTCAGCGCTGGAAAAGCATCCATGAAAGCGAGAAAGAGCCGTTGAAACACTAGAGTTGACTGGCAAATAGTCCAGTGGAGACAGTCCTACACTGTAAACAACGCCGCGCGTAAATTGCTAGTGCAATTGCAAATTTTCAGTGCAGGAAGAATCCGGGATCAGCTCAGGCTAGGGGATATCGTTTTTGGAATTTCCCAACGCGGGGGGTCATATTCGGTCGCTGGGAGGGGGCAGATGGCTCGTGTTTGGGCTTAGAAAAATTTCTTTGGTAGTTGACTTTTCTTGTTCAGAGACGTTATGAAGGAGAGAGGGGTCGTATTCGCTCGAGGGGGGGGGGTCGTATTCCCTTTTGACCCTCTAGGAAAAGGTCGCTGAGTTCTGTGGTTTTTCCTGTTTCATGTGTACTGTTCAAGTTTTTTTTTGATTTTTGTGGAAAAGTAAGAATGTTTCCGGGAACTTCTGGAAAAAGTGGCAAGTAATTGGGGGGAATCTAACGAGGAAGGTCGTTCAGGGCGTGTCCTCTTTTCAAAATGGTTAATTGTGGGGCTTGCACATAGATCACAGAAGTGGGGGTTCATTTTCGCTGAGCGGCCCAGAACGCCAAAAAGGAGTGAAAAGTACGTCTATGTACCCTCATATAAGAGACGTTCAGCGCTATACTGGCGCCAAATTGCGTCGCGCCGAAAATAAGTGTCAAAATCGTAATCAGGACCATCGATTGCCTCTCAGGGCACAGCATTGGTTGGGGAATCCCCATAGGGGGGGTCGTATTTGGCCGCCAGGAGAGGGGGGGGGTCGTAATGAGTGCGGTAGCCAGTAACGAGCAGCGCAAAGGTGTCAATGTGCTGAGT
>MU915450.1:4508-17035 GCA_036418165.1 Cooperia oncophora
CCATATTAAAGAGCATATTAAATACTATCATGACACTCCGCCACAGCCTTCTGGACGAGCGCCATCGAGAGATTCTGGCACGCGACCGCGATGTGGTGCCTGAGATCAGCGAGATAGTCGATTTCTCCGCCACCGTAGACCACCCTATTGAACTCCGCCCGAACCGGGTAATTGAGGGGATTCAGGTCAGGTGACCTACTTGGATATTCCATCTTCTTTAGGTACTCAGCCCCCTTCCATTCCAAGTAGGCGAGAGTTTCTCCAACGCCCTTCGATTTCATGTGGTGGCACTCAATGCTGTAGCAGTACAAAGTTTCCAAGAAGGTACGGGCGACCACATGTGAGGAGGATATTCTTCACGAGTTGCCCAATGTAACCGCCAGCGCTCACCTTCAGTCCGGGGTCCACGAAGAAAATATTGGTCTTTCCATTCCAGGTACGTCCGGTCCATACCATCAACGCCTTGGCGACTGCGGTGAAGATGATGTCCTAGACCGTGGCGACGTTGTCGGAGCTGCTCGATGTTGGAGGTCATCCAGATCGAGAGTACTGGTCTCCAGGATTCATGGGTGACTCCATAATAGAAGTAGATTCACTTTGTAATTTTGCTTTTTCTTGAAACGTATGCTAGATACTTGCAAAGTAGTTTACGTACCGTTACGTACCACTTACGTACCATTTCTTAGCCGTATGCTTTCCCACTTCCTAATTGTTGGTGGGGGCTCTATGGGGGCTCTAATTCGCATGCACTGAATGTTTCTTCCTGTTTTTGCTTCACTTTCGCACTATCTAGCTCCTTCACTTCCGTTTTCCTGCAGGAAATCTAATTGTTGTGCCTACTGCCTTTGAGCACGGGTGTTTATTGGGATTAAACATCACGCAACATCTAGTCGTATCGGAGGGGACTGAGGTGCAAAAAGGATCGTAGAAATTACACTTCATGAATTCCGATCAATCCTTATTGAATGCGTTGCACATTAAATCCCATTCTTACTCCCTTATTCAGGACTCGAATGGCTTTCCAGAGCTTGTTTGACCTATGACTCGGGGGCCGAATTTCGTTCACATACCCCTCTCTTCTTACTCCTCCTTCCCTCCCCCCCCCCTCCTGCCTGAATACCTATCCTGTCCAGTATTTTGTAATGTTTTCAAAGTTCATTATGGTAAATCACTGTATGCAAATGCATCACCTCTTCGAGAGCAGTGAGCCTTGCTGTGATGGCTGCGAAGGTTTGATCAAAAGACTGGCATGAGTGTAAGAGGAGGGGTCAGCAAAGGAGTACACACCTAGCGGTGAGAAGTTTCTGTCTTTCCCTGGACTGCCATCATGTTAAAATTCTGTCAGCGATAGTTTTTTTTCTCAGTGAAAATCCAATTAAGAGTCTGAACTAGACATTTTTAATCTTCCCATTATAAAGTGCAAAAAATCAGCCTGCGTTCATACTTTGCGGCAGCATCCACCAGCGTCTACCAGCGTCCACTAGCGTTCCGAGCGTCCGGCAGCGTCAGCGACTAGGAAAGTATAGATATCGATTTAGCGTCTGCTGAGCGTCTGCCAGCGTCTCCATGGCTAAGAAAGCATAGGTATAATAATCATAATCATAGGTATCGATCTACTGCCTGCCAAGCGTATACCGGCGTCCGCCAGCGTTCCAGCGACCGCGACTGGGTAGTATGGAGAAATAGGATGGCGGCAAACAGCTGGATTAGGCGTCGTCAAAAATAAGCATAAGAAAATAACCGCACTGCACAAGTACACCACCGTACACTCAATTGCATAATTCTGCGCTTTAGCAGTTGTGCGGTGCGGTTGCACACATGACAATTTCACGACGCCTAAATCAGCTGTTTGCTACTCTCGTACTTTCCCCATACTCTCTAATATCGATCGCTTGTGAACGATGATGGACGCTGGTACACGCTGGCAGACGCTGGATCGATACCTATGCTTCCTATCCCTCTAAACGCAAAGAGACGCCGGCAGACGAAGGTAGACGCTGGTGGACGCCGCCGCACAGTATGAACGCAGCTTCACGATATGTGAAAATACTTCAGTACATGAGGACAACAAGGGGTGCAGCTGTAGGGCAGTGAGAGATCCCATAAAAAAGAGGAAAGGACATAAAACATAAGAGGGGACAGTCGGAAGGGAATGCGTAGCCCTCACTGGGACGGCCCTTTCCCATATAGACCTCCGATATAGGACGACTCAAAAAAGAACATTCATGAGAATTTCCCTCACAACCTCGTTCGTTAGAGAGAATTTATCTCACGGGATCGTCTGACACTCGTGTTCGACTGCTCCAACACATAATTAGATGTCATGCCAGCATTGGGCACTTCCACTTTATAACTGAAAAAATGACATATAAAAACTTACTCAGTGTAATTCTAAATCAGGTTGCGAACAAGGAGGGCAAATACAACATGAAAAAACTAGTATAAAAAGGAATCGAAGGTCGCTTTCAGGGAGCTTGAAGGGTGGGAAAAGCAGAGTTCTAACGAAGTCGACTTTTTTGGCCAAGTTTCTCATAAAAAACCATCTGAGTGACAACTCCATTTTCCCCTTCCTCATCGCTCTCTCGCTCTTCCTTGATTTTATTGTCGGTTGTAAACGAATTTAATTTGTTTGAGGGTGTTTTTCTATAGAAGTAGTGAGTCGACTTTGATTGAAGTTCATGCGCTTTTGCAAAAAGTCTCATCTTGACAAAATGAGGAACTGGGATGAAATGAGATTCCTGACGTAACTCAACTGGGTAAAGGGGGGGGGGTGCAATAGAATATGACCCTGTTCAGTGAACAAAACACGTGGAGCTGGCGGTGAAAAGGCTATTTCTTATCTATAAAACGCATGAAAAAGCTAGTAGACTGTTTTTCCCCATGCAAAACCCTATCCAATAAGTTCCTTCCATACCGATCTACATATCTGGGTTTCATTTCCCCATCGAGGGGACGTCACTGAAGATAACTTCCACGACAAGTTCAGAGTAAAACCATTTTAGACGTAAGTGGCTTAGAAGGGGCATCTTACTAGGGATGGTCGCCAGGTCGAAGTGGCCATTTGTAAAGAGACGTATATCACGGGACGTGTTTTGAACGCTGATTTCAAATCTGCCTTCGAAATTTGCAGAACGATTCTCTGAAAGGAATTATGAAGGTTTATTAGAATTAAAATGAAGGGACACGGAGTCGGGCGCGGTTGCCAGAAAATTTGCATGAATAGCCGCGAAGCCTCTCTACGCTCAACGGCGGCATGGTGTAGTGGTAATGGTATTGTTTCGTGGAGGGTTCAGATTTCGAAAGAGTGGAACCTTTTTGCGGTTCATGAGAACTGTCTCTTGGGGACAGGTTTCTAGCCAGATGTGATGTTTTGACCCAACTGAAAAAGTTCCAGGGCCAGTCTCTTGTCAATTGCTTGTCTTTGGACGGAATTTGCTTTTAGATACCAGGAAAACTGGAGCAGTAACAACATGAATGCGTAAGAAGTGGCAAGACGAGGCTTTGTGCAGGAGAATGTATCTGCAGCTGAATAGGTGTGAACATCAACTGAACTAACCCATGGATGCTTCACTTTTCGAAGTCAGGTCAAAATGCAGATTTGGCTAGAAACCTCTACCTAGGCGTAGTTCGCCCCCATAAATACGAATATGGCACTCGCTCAGCGCGAAAACGCCTGCACTGCGCGCCAAGGGCACCTGTACATCTCCTAGATCATAAGGCACTAAGCGCGCCAGTAAGCGAACGCAAACTGTTTTTCAGGCAAGTCAAGGAGAGCGCTAATGTAGTAGTGACGCTACAACCACTTTTTGCCACGTTTGCACAAGAAGCAAAAAAGTTAAGCTCAGCAGGGATCCGATCCCATGACCTGTTGCGTGGTAAACGCGGCTCCATAACTCCGTTCAGAGAATCGTTCTGCAAATTTCGAAGGCAGATTCGAGATCAGCGTCCAAAACCACGTCTAGTGAGCTACATCTCATTACAAATGGCCACTTCGACCTGACGACCTTCCCTAGTTAGTTGAAACTCACTGTGGAATGGAAACATGAAATACGCACCAAGCAATTCTTACCTCCAAGATCAAATTGTGGGCACCGGACCCGTCTACGGAGACGGAAGCACCGATTCGAACATCGGCTTACCTGGAATAGAAATTTTGAACAGGATTATATAGTCAATTGAATGCAGAGGCTAAGGCTGGCATGACACCAGATCGTTCTCCGCCAATTGCTGCCACAATTCGTGGAAACGGGTTGGCGCCGCGCCAAACCAAGCCCCCCTGATACGCCTCAACGTCTGCAGCGAAAACGAGTTAGATCCAACGTCAACCAATCGGTCACTCGAAAAGGCAAATTTCATGATTAGGCGCAGTTCGGCTTGGTGGGGGCACCGAGCGGTACCCAGTAAAGTTTGTACAGGCACTTAGTGAAGTATTGTGAATTCCTGTTGCTGAAGTGTCTCACTCGTACCACTTCAGAGCTCCACGGAGTTCTCAGTTCCTACCGAAGTGAGACCTGTTATTTAACATGGACCAACAAAAGCAGCTTGAGAAGTGACAATGCCCCCTCCAGGCCGGACAGCTACAAGTTGAAGTGTTGATTCAGAAGTAAAGTAATCGAGCTTCCCGTCCCAGACGTCGTACCCTCTTTACGGTTTCAGTGCAGCAGGCACTCTGCGAGCTTATAGTTCAGCCCATACACATCTAGTGGGGGGTCCGCCCAGGTTGCCACTGCGGCAATGGAAGCTCGTGATTACAGGAACACTTCACACTGATCGTATGGGCGGGGTCGCTTGAATTACTGCACCTCCCTGATTCGTTCGTTCATGGCTATCTGCCATATTGAAGAAGAAGGGGACAATCATATAAATGAGGCGTACTTGTTCACGCGACTCCGCTCATAAGACCAGCGTGGGGCGTTAATTCGACTGCGATAAGAGAGAAATACTAAGAAATGGTGAAGAAGACATGACAGAAGGAGGAGCTGACACTGTTATGACATTAGAAAGCAATAACTCGTTCGAATACGCCCCTCTCCGTAGAATCCACAGATAATTTTGTTAATGAGACCGTGTGTTCCGAAGTTTTCAGGTAGAGCTGCTCAGTTATCTCCCTTGCAGTCCTCTTCTTCAAAGGGGAAGGGGAGCTTCCAGTTGTGGATGCAAGTAACCCAGTGTAAACCATCGTGGCGGTAGGAATACACCCCCCGGAAACTTCCTAGTTCATCAGTTTCCCTATCTTTGTTATCCAAATTCCCACATTCCAAAAATTTCTAGTTTCCTCCAAAAAGAGCCGTCGAAAGGCAGGGTCGCCAATCAACCATCGCATGCGGTTGCACGAGTGGCTTCCAAAAAAGAAGATCACGAGAATTGAATAGCGAGAAGATTCCCAATGAAGGAAGCTGAGAGGCTCTGTTCGGCTGACGGGGGACATTTTGCACTTTTGCTGCTTTCCATCCACGTGTCGACCTATCTAGACAGCCTCTCTAGTTGACAGGTTTTAGCATGATGGCCTGACACCCTTGCTCCAGCTTCACGAAGGTTTACAGGTTTCGCCAGAGTGAAACTTGTAAACCGGAACTAAGGAAATAATGATAGTAAGAAATGTCCCCCCCCCCCATCGCGGAACTGCGCTCAAGCTGGAAGAAGAACATCCATAGCTTTATTCGGAACAAGGAATGGCACCCAACGTACTGGAGGGTTCAAGTGTGATAGTTCTTTGAATGGGGGGGGTGCTAGTAATAATGAGTCATCCTGTTTAAAAATGAGATTTACGCCATACGAGCGAAATAAACTCACGTTGAGCTGGTCCGCCTACTTCAGAGCTTCTTACACCCTTACGCACGAGTTCTATCCCCATTGCGGTAGCTCAGGGTTCGCACAAAGGGTACTTTAAATGTCTCCAAGATAATTAGAGCCGATTACGATAATGTCAATTTTGCAATTTGCGCGAAGGGATTCTGAAGCCGTGAAAGTCGCGAGCTTCGTTTTGCGTCAGTGCCACAAGTCTTCCATTTTTAGATTGAACTGGATAGGAAAAAAAAGTTGAGAAAAGTGTTTGAGTGAGGACAGAGATGAGGAATTTTGTCCAAGTTTGGAGTGGCAGGGAAGGGGGAGGGACTAAAGGAGGGGGGGGGGGGAGAGTGAGCTTGTTCACCACTGAAGTTCTTCTTTGACCGTTTACAAGGTAAAATTTTGTGGGGGTTTCAAATGCCCCGGGTGCCTTATACCACAATGCCCCGGCATACTAGAGCAGCGCTAAGAAGCAGCTTCAGAAGAGCTCATGGTCAGTAGCGTATGGAACCACAACGAGGAACCATGCCTAAAGATCTTAAGACAACTAGAGTTGAGGATCAACGATAGTACACTCCTTATCCCTGACCCAGAGTAGGCGTGGCATCTGAACATGGCACGGAATTGGTTACTCGTGGAATATTCCAGTCTGGGAGAACATGTTATCTTGTTCTGTATTAGACAGAGACACGACAGCGATTGTGTCAAGAGAAAAAATTTCAGCGACACCCTCTGGTTAAGTTGAAGCATGCCGCCACGCCCACCTGATCTCAGGGATTTCGAGTATAACCATTTTCAACCTCTCGAGCTGTTTAACTTTATGAAAATGAGGCATTTAAAAAAACTCATTTGAGGGCAAACCCCCCCCTCAACCCCTGCTAGCCATTGATCACGAAAAACAAAAATCTAGGTGGTCAGTGACCTGACAGCGAAGGAAAAAGCGAAAAAAAAACGCCGAAACGCAAACAAGAATCCCCGTGTGTTGGACGTGTTTTCGCGGACGCGCTTCATACCAGCAAACGGTTTAGCGATGTGTGCTGCGCCCCTGACTCACAATGCTTTTTCTCCCCATCCCATTGGCAATCACACCTTTCCGCAAGGTTTCAAAAAAACTGAAAACAACTCGGAAGTAAAGTTTAGAAGCGATTTCGGAAATGTTATGTGTGACAAAATGGGTTATATGCGTTTTGTACCCAAAAATTTGTTTTGCGCACTCATTTATTAGGTTGTCCGGAAAGGAATGCGCGTTCGAGCTTAAAAAATTTTTTATTATAAAAACGAAATTAAACAAGATAAATTCAAAAGACAATCTCCATTAGTATCAATGACTTGTTGTCAACATTTATGCAAAAAATGGATTCCTTCTGAAGAACTCGACCGGCTGCGACTCAAAGAAGTTGGACACCCAGAGTTGGACCTTTTTCGCGGTTTGTGAATTTTCTCTCGGCCAGGGAGTTCTGCATCGACCGGAACAGATGGTAATCGATGGTGCCAGGTCTGATCTGTGTGGCGGATGAGGCAGGACTTTCCAGCCCAATTCCTCAATTTTTTTCTAGAGTGATTTTCGCCACATGTGGATGAGCGTTGTCGTGGATAAATTTTGTCGACGTCGTTTCGACACTTTGAAGACGCAGTGCTGGATCCATGCGGTTCAACTGGTGTTTGCAGATGTCCGCCGTAACCGTCTGACCCGATTCCGGAACTTCAAAGTACATCAAACCTTTGCTATTCCACCAAACACGGAGCATCACCTTTTTGCCGCGTATATCAGGTTTCGGAGTCCGTTTTGGAGGGTCACTGGAGTCTAACCACTGTCCTTTTCTCGTTGCGTTATCGAAGCAGACCCTTTTCTCATTTGATGTAATAATAGAGTCGAAAAAACCGCTGTTCTTGGAGCGACGAAGAAGAATTCCGGCCATTGCCACTCGTGTTGCCTTGTTTGCGTCGCTCAGCTGGTGCACCCGCTCTTCCCAACTTTTTTTCCCCAAAAAAAGCAAAGTAGACATGGACAAAAATATATCAAAAGAAGCACAATAAAAATCTCTTTCTAATAGACAAAACTGTCTCCAAAAATCTTCTATAGTAGGAGAGAAAAAAATGGACAAGTTCAAAAAATTCAACGCGCATTCCTTTCCGGACAACCTTAATAAAGTGGCAAAATCACCAAATCCGCTAAACTTGTATATAGGGGTAATTCAACATCCTGATCACGAATATGACATTCATTTTTGGCGCTGGCGCTAATGGATGACACTACGATTACTGCGCTGCTAAGCTGAAGGCCCAGAGGTAATCGTAGTGTCCTCTCTTGCGCCAGCGCCAAGAATGAGTGTCATACTCGTAATCAGGATGTTGAATTTCCCCTATATACAAATTTGGTGGCTTAGGCAATTTGAAAATGAGCTCGGAGACGAAATTTCTGGAGTCCAAACGGCATTAGCCACAAAATGTGGTTACTGTAATCGACGAAATTGCACCAATAACTTGTGGACGAAGCGCTTTGTTGACATTACGCCGTTCATCGAGAAGAAGACATCAAAGGAAAGCAACAAAAATTAGTAACCGCGCCTCCGTTACATTGATTGATATTTCCGAAAATTTCTCACTACGCTCGTCACTCACTGTGAAGCCGTGAGAGCGGGACAATCGTTAGAGCTCGCAGACCGGACGTCTCGGGACAAGGAAGGAATTATACAAATTGACCACAGGAATAGAAGATCTGTTACAACGCTGATAGAGCTTTGAAAGCGTGAAGGCGGAAGAGGGCGGTGCGACTTACTGGGCTGAGATGTAAATTGACTGAAGGCATGGAACAATCGAAAAGGCTAAAAATAAGCCTAACATTTCTGAATGGAATATTTAAAGTTGATCGGAAATTCCCCCAAGAGCCTTTTCATGGTTGCTCAGCCATCGTCGTTTCCGGCGCCTATCTCTTCTCTGTCACGGATAAGTGCAACCCTATTTCTGTCATTTCTGCAACAATGACTGATGCAGATGGCCATTAGGTTCCTTATGTACTACTCGAAGGCACGCCCCGTTTTCCAAATATATTAGGTCCTGCAGCTCAAATTTTAGTGAGAAGATGGCAAATGACACAATATAAGATCGGAAATGCTCTGTATAGATAACCGTTGCTGAACGCACTTGTAGCTAGTCACTCAAGCGCAGAGATGGCGGATCGGACGAGTTTCTCTGCTTGCATTTGACATTTTACTTTCTCCTCTTTTCACATTCTCAACCTTCACTTGAATAGACATAAGCAGCGGTAACTACCTGATCCCCAGAGGCTCTTTCAGAAGTGAAATTAGAGAGATTGCGCATGGCCGATGGGCGTGGCCTGCGTCGCGAAGCAGGTCGGCTTTCTACTCACGAGCAGTTTTTGAGCTACAACCACTGGCGCTTGTTTGTCTACGGGGGGGGGGGAGGGCAATTTGTACTATCACTGCTTCCCTAGTTCCGGTTTAAGAGACCTCACTCTGGTAAAACTGTGAACTCTTATGAAGCAGAAGCAAGATGGTCCGGCCACTATACTAAAAGGTGTCAACTCAAGAAACGGCTACCTAGATGAGTCGAGCAGCCATAATGGATAAGCTAAAATGCTCCCCCCCCCCCGTCGACAATACTGCGCCGTACAATCTGTATGATACATTCTCCTGCTTACGGTTCAGGACTACCTCTGTCCAGGAAAGCGCTGTTTGAATCATTTCTATTAAGTGACGAGGAGCGTGCCTTTAACCCTGCTCATTGGTGATAGCTGCAGAGCGCCACTCACCGCTATGCCGCAGGTTATGTAGACTCTCTTTGAAAAAAGGTGATCAGGTTACCGGCGGATAGTGCGAGCACTGCACCGTAGGACGCTCATAAAACTTAGGTGGAGATCGAGTGCTTACAAACAGCTTTTAAGAACTGCTATTCAGGTGTCATGGGGTCAGTGCATGCATACATCGAACGGGCGCCTATGGCATACCACGCGAGCCATCCAAGGTTCAAAGCCCGGATCGCCCCGGCCCGGCCACCCAACCCTTCTACCCGACTTGTACGACGGAAATTAATACCAGATTTGTCGTGGAGGGTAAGAACACTGACTTGTAGATCGACTTATCCCCATCGTCATTCTGTAAGTCACATGGCATTCAATACGTCACTACGATCCTAAGTAGAGGTAGGGTGCATGGCGCATCCCAAAAAGGGATCGCCCAACGGCGAAGACTTTATCTTTTCGATTCAGTATATGCATAATGCGTGAAGAAGTTAGTATAGGGGCGCCGACAACTACGTGCACGGTGCTAGTCGACCCACTTGAGCCAAGCAAATATTCCATCCCATCGGGAATGTAAGAGATCTCTCTGGGCTCGCGGGAAACTGAATTGTTCACCAGACAGATTTTGCATATCGTTGGATAGAACAAACGAGAACGGCGCTACGATTTTTAACCGATGTGAAATGCCTGGCGCATCCCGTTACAAGATTTTATAATGAACCGAAAATTAGAAAAAAAGGAACTATGAAGATTCCAAAAAACGAGTAAATGGACGGTTGACCAAGAGCTGGCCATGTAAATTCGAGGCCCATACTTAAAACTAAGAGAGTGAAAAGTCCAAAACCTCGAACCCTCCAAATCCGATCAAGCGATTTATGCAAGGATTCTCATTTCCAGTATGTGTGAGTAATCCGTCCACTCCATGGTTCACGCGCATGCGTCTTGTACAGCAGAAACAATCAAGGAGCTGCCATTAGCAGCGTCTTAATTTTCTAGCTGTCACTGTCAGTCAGTTAAGGAGCTGCACTGATCATGCAAAACAGCAGGATTAGACCGAGAAACAAGAGAAACCGTCCAAAAGTTCAAGTGTCTACCGTTGTAATCCCATACTGCAGATGTGCTGATGATGTGAGATGGAAAAGTAGAAAAACTGGCGCAGTGGCTAGAGGCGCTATGCAGAAACGAGAATTAAGCGCTGGACTTCTTCTAAGTCATAAATGCTTGCATTACGATTTTGAGTGGAAGTAGATGCATGCCACATCCCAAAAGAGTACTGATCAGCGGCGGAGACTATCTTTTCATATCCTTCAAAATAACAAACGCCTCAAATTCAATTTTCAACATAAACGACTATAATAAAACGAGAATTGGCCATGGTTTTCAATGGGTTCTGCCTGTTAAGATTATCTCACATGAGAGAATGTGGAGGTTAGGCAACTACGTAGCAGCTCAACTTAAAAAGCGTCTCAGCCAGTAGGTCATTTCAAGGGCTTGGTATTAAGCGGCTGAGAACAATAAAAACTCTCTATGATATCTGTACCCTACCCATTACCCTTTCGATTCAACTTAGTCGACTAAACTGAGTCAATTCAACTTTTTGGAAGCTATTAGAATTACACGAAAGCACGATATTGCACGATTTTACACAAATATCTTTCTGAATCGTAGAAGAGAAAACCCACGGCAAACTGATTACGAACGATGACCCAAAAAGAATGTAGCTTTCACTGTGTACAAGTCCTCAAAGAACATTTCATCTCTTCACAGGCAATGGGCACGATGGCTGGAGGCGGGCAGTTGCTGCCAACGTCTTTGGCGGAAGGGTTGGAAGGGGGCACACCCCATTCAGCCCTTCAACCTGTAACGCTAGCAGCAACCGCCCGCCCCCCCCCCAGCCGTCGTGTCCACAGCATTTGATCTCTCCATAGGCTTTTCTATTCATGCATTTAAAATTGAGAGAATTCGGTCTAATACCCTGGGAGCACCGTTGCAAGCCATTGAATTCATAACGGAGTTCGGCCAAAGTGGAAGGGGAAAATGCGTGTATAAAGACCCTTAGAGCCCCCAGATGTCACGAGTTTTGTTTCAAAATAGTTTTTGCGGCGAATTGGTCCATCTGACCCGGAATTCTTTCCCTTTCAAAAATGTGCAGAAATCCTTGCAGTCGGGAGCAGGGCCCGATTCACGACCCTTTTTCATCGATCTACAAAGTCGTCCAACACGAGAACAGACATGAACAGCTTGAGTACAAATGACTCACATAAAATTTCGCAGTTTTCGAGGGTTTGGTGTTCTCTGAGGGGCGGAATTGGGGTAACGGCAAGTGGCACGCGGTCCAGGGGTCAAATATGGGATCGCCTATATCCTAGGGCGACCAAGCTTTTCACCCCTTCCCTTCTTCACTCGGAAACGGTAAATTAGTACCAGATTCCCCTGGAAAGACAAAAAAATTTTCTCTATGTGGGCTGGCCCCGCAAGTCATTGTATAGGCCACATCGCATTCAATAAGCCACTACGATTCTGAATGGAAGTAGAATGCGTGCCGCATCCCAAGAAGGGACTGATCTAGCGGGCTAACTAAACGCCCTATTCCCTCCTCGCGTTTCTTATGAGCCTAAGTGTGCCATTACGGTTTGAAGAAACTTATCAATATCCAAATATGTGAGATCGCTTTGCATATGTGGCACCAGCATGATAGGTGTGGTATAAAGGCTAATTATCTTGTGTTGTCCCATAGCTTTTGTCCGATTTTCGATCCCTTTGATGTAATAACTTTTTCTGTTCTAATGAATATCTACCCAACAGTATAATCCAGTAGGATCAGCATGTGGCCATTTGCTAGAATTATTAAAGGGTTTTGTCGAAGAATGGATGAGCTGACGACAGCAGAATTCGATGACGTCGTTTTCGAGGCCGCTCCTAATTAGGGAGCTGACAGGTGGTGGTCCTTCGAAGAAATATCACGGCTATACAATAAATG
>MU915454.1:0-15773 GCA_036418165.1 Cooperia oncophora
AATGTAAATCCTTCCAAAAGTTTCTATCCATGTAGCAAGTAGGAACGAAAAGGTAATGCTAGGCATATCCATACTGAACCCCACTAAAAGGCAGAAAGACTGTCCAGAATCGTATCATAGTCGTTTTTTTAACGAATGCATATCGCCCGTTCACTCAGAATCCAAAATCGAGCGCATGTAAATTTAGGCCAGCTTAGAAGGCATGCAATGCAACACAGGAGTACGGTAGCTGGTCCTGCAACGAAGCTAAGTACTGTAGTTTTTCGAATAATTCCGGTCCTACACTTAGTGGCTTATCCCTTAGGTGTTGCGCCTTTGATCCCTTTTCGCTATTGAATTGTGTTTCAGCTTCCCTGTGTTCTTTTGATCCCTGCTATGTATTGCACACCTACTGTTACACTAACTACCTATCCGTTGATCTTCGACCTTCGGAGGAGAATTGGCCTGAGGGAAGGGAGCCTTCGAAGCATCACTTTGTCAGAAATTGGGGGACTTACCGTAATGATATCCCGTTTTTGCACCAGCGAATTCGCGTTCACGGACTACGCCGACCCTCCTTCCGAGGGGAAAAAACATAGCGTCTTGAGCTCCTCAGTATCAGTTTTGCATAGGGAATCCTTTGAACCCCACCCCTGTCTTCAGTCGATTGGCTTTTTTTCACCATGAGACAAAGCGTTTTATACGTGGCGTAGAACGTCGACGATCCCTCACAGACTGGATTTGGGTAACCTAGCGATATTGGTTTGTTCCCAAGTTTCCGTTTCAAACTGGCATGTCTTCTGTCAAGATTAGATTCACACAAAGAGTTGAGAGCATTATCGATGTGATGGCCACGCATAAACGTTTTTCTACGTTGTTTAATCCGGTGCACTTCACTCGACTCTCATGTTCTTTGCTGTCAGTTCATATCGATTTGCTCGCTCGCCACTTGGTCGTAGTTTCGGCTGTGTGCCCGTGATTTCACCCATTCCTTTTGGTGGTCTTAAGATCGCGATCCGGGATAACTGTCTTCCTAACCTTTCTGTCATTTGTGTGTTAGTTTCAAATCCTTTACCTTGGTAGAACAGTATTTTAACCGTTGCTTCGTTGCTAGGCCCATGCACGTTAGGTTTTTTGCCGTACTTCGTAGCATCCACACAGGAGTGGAATCCATTCCGTTACACACACACACACATACATACACACACACACACACACACACACACAACCCTTTTGTTCACTCCAGAGATCATCAGCTCCTTCGAGCACTCGTCGTCATTCTCGCGGTGACCACTACGAAGTTAGGTTTAGCTCACTTCCCTACTTCTTCCTCTACAATCACACATCAAAGACCTTCAGAGTGCATTTTACGCGACCTGGCTAGCCACCGCGGGTATATCATACCACAACATCATCAACAGATGAGTATTCAGTCGACTTCTGGACCGCGATTTACGCCGTCCTTCTTTTAAGGTCCTGCGCTGCATTGACATTATTCTGTTTTCGGCTTCCCATCTCTATCCAATTTATTTTCCTGCGCTTTTCAGTTGTATGGAGCTCTCATTCTAGCGTTAGCCTCCCACTGCTTTGAGATCGTCGCAGCGCGAGCGCTTCGGTAGGTTCGCTGCTTCGTGTGAAGCTCTCCGGTCCCTGCACACCAACATTCTTCGCCTTCTGACTAGCACGGAATTTCTCTTTCTTGGATCTACTCCGCATGAGTGGGTTTCTTTCAGTTCCCATTGTCGAATTAACTTCATAAGTGCTGGTGCTGAAGACCTTGATCATAATACCAGGTGACCTCCGGTCTCCTTACCTGATGAAATAGTGATAAACACTTCTTGTACTGCCTTAAATTTCCTCTCTTGCGGTTACAGAGCTTCTGTCAACCGAATATGGTCTTTCTGCGAGGGTCCAGAGGTGTTTTCTTATGTATCTACTAGCCCAGCGTTGAAATAGAAGAAAGAAGGAAGGTAAAAGGAAGGAATAGGGAGGCTTCGCAGATTACAAGTATCCTGAGACGCTGTCTTGCCTCGATCATAATTCCTCTTATACCTATTTGAGGGGTATTTTCTGTCCTAATCATATCTAAAGTCGGGCGCTGTTTGGCGACGGGGGGAGGCGGCGCATTTGCAACATTAACGAACTTCCTCGACGGGTTTTTGGTCAAATCCATCTAGGTGCCTTCTCCTTCTAGTTGACAGGTTTTACCATGATCGGCTTGACGAGCTTGGTCTAGCTTCACAAAAAATCTCAGGTTTTATCAGAGTGAGACTTGTAAACTAGAACTAGTGAAGCAACGAAAGTGCAAAATGCCCCCCGTTGGCGAACTGCTCCCTAACGTCGTCCTCGAATTCCTTCCCACCAGCATTTCTAGGGGTGCCTTTCCCATTGCTGCATGGGGTGTGACCCTGCATTCAAAGAGCAGGTTTAACACCGCATACTCCAGTCTATTGTCGAGCCGCAACTCTTACGTGGTGTTTTTGAACGTTCGCTGAAACGTTCAGCATTTCCGTCAAAGTAGGGATGCTACTCGGTGCAAAACTGCTGACCTATCGCGCTGTACGAAATTCCGCTGAAGCGGGTGGGCGGTGAGAGTTGCGGGGAGCGTTGTCCGAAATCAAGTGTTCCGGCAACCCATTTCTTCAGAAAACTCCTTCAGCTTCATTATTGTCTCTCTGGTGTGGTGGTGCCCATCCCGGCTACCTCCAGCCGCTTTGACTTGGCATTCACCAGGATCTGTCCTTTACTCCCCTGTTGTCTCGCGAAAATCGATGTGGAGCCCTTGCCAGACTTTCTCCAGCTCTTCCCATGGGCGTGAGGATACTTTCACCGGATCTCAACCTATCAATGCACATGTGCCGCATTTCCTTGACATTTCCTTCAGTGGCTATGTTTGCCTGGGAAACCTATATCTCGGCTGATGGCAAGGCTGCCCTCTTGACCGCTTACGGTTTCTTTCAAGATAGGATAGTTCGAAAAAGTTCCTTCCTGTGCTCATGGTTGATACACCCACCTCGGAGTTCTTACCCCTTAGATTAGACAGGAACTCTTATCAGCCGGCGTGTTTTGACAAGATTTTGAATGCCATAGGTGCTCTCCTTTAAAATGCCTCCCACCTTATCGGAACAGGATCCTAAAGTAGTTGCCAACTGCCAAAGCTGCCTCTTTCTTTCATCTTTTTCTCTTTATGGCTCAGCTTAACGACGCAAAAACATCTCTATAATCTTGCAGCGAAAAAATCTACTGATCGATAATTCTGTTGATGGAGGATTGACTGCCTTGGATGCTTAGGACAGCGCCCCTCCTTGCAGTAGACTGGTTTTCGATACAAAGTCTCTTGCCGCGATATTTTTGAAAAAACTTTGGCCTCCCTGAGGTAATGTTATGGGTGAATTTCTATTTTTGGCGATGAGAAACTACACCAAGCATTGCATGACGACGGCTTGTCATTTGAAAAGTCAGCCAGTGCCATATCAGAAAAACACCTGATTCAGTTTCCCTTGCGTCGTTTTCACCGTCTCCGGGTTTTATTGAATGGTCCTCCAAATAAAGTCCCATTATATTCGTAGTACATCAAAAACACCTTTGATGTGATGCGAACAACACTAACAACACTTATCTAAATTGTAGAACATCTTCCTTTCACAAGGTCAAGGGTGCTAGTCGCCGAGGGTTGTTCACGTTCTCATTTCGCATATTAGGCGGCGATTGCCGCCCAGATTTGCATACGAGGCGACAGGGGTCTCGTGCACGGAAGTCGCCTCCCACCCCCCCCCCCCTCCTTGGTGTTGGCTGACGGACCTATCCGCTTAAAGGGTGGAACAACTGGCCTCTGAAGACGACGATTGGGTCGAAACGTTAGGCCATTAATAAATTGTTCCACCTATCAACCTCGTTAGGCACACAACAACTGAAAGGCTCACTAATCAGTTTCTAAATTTTCTTTTTATTTTCTCGATTTTTTTCATTCCTCGATTTTTCAAATCAGTAATCATTTCCTCGACATTGTCGCATCAGTCATTCTGATCTTCTTTTACCGAGGATGACTAGAATAGCATTGAAGATAACTAAATTTCTCTTTATACCCTCAGGGAGTGTCGTTACTTATTGAAATAATTTGAATTTTTTCGTCACTGCTAAATTACACCGATACCGAGACTACTTTGGACGGCCCTCGTACTCCATCAGCAGTTTTTCCATGAATTTCGATGTTATCCGCTGGAGTTTCTGTCTAGACAGCAGCACCTGCACAAAGCGGCAGCCAAGCTTTGTGCAGGTGCTTTGAGCTTTGACCGCGGAGTTCTTTTCGGTTTCTTCTGTTTTCTTTTTTCTTCGTTGGTAACAGCCAAACCACTCGTTTGGAATAATATTTCCCCTTCTGGACCCGCTTCCAAACGTTTTTCAAACTGCGTCTTAGGGTTACAGGAGTAATGGTGGTGCATACGTCTGCATCAATGGGCAACGCTATCGATATGAAATTCATATCTGAGAGAAGTAGGAATTTATCGGTAATACTGGAGAGTGGGGAACTTCAAGCAGTACTGTGTAATGCCATCTGGAATGTTTTTATTCCCTTTGGGTCGAATGGGTTTGCTCCAGCTGAGACATGGGATAGTGTGTTGAGTGTGCATATTCTACACCCCTGTTTCTCATTGTTGGTGAATGTCACTTTGGACGACAGATGTGTTGTAAACAGTAAAGTTGTCCCAGTGCTTGCGCTCCTTGTTTGTGTTTTCGTTGCATTTGTATTGGCGTAGATGATGTGAGACATGCTCTCTTGACGAGCCGTTATCACGAGCTTTACTGAAATTTATTTTACAGAATATGCCGCGCAAATTTCTTGTCGGAGGTAACTGGAAGATGAACGGCGACCAAAAGTCGATCGATGGGATTTGTGCTTTTCTCAATCAGAGTGGGGGTACGTCTTTTTTTATGAAGATAGTAGTTTTTTTTATTATCGTTTTATTCATCAACTCAATGTCACAAATGGTTCTATGTAGTTCTTCCTTCAAACCGGTCTCATACGAGCCTGTCATGGTTCATAATCGTGTTGGGGAAAATAGTTTGCTCAGTTCAACCTTCCTCCCAGACTTTCTCGGGCGTACGACAGAACTCCTAGAGATGCTGTATTCTGTCTTCCCAATCGCTGTTCTCCGAAATCGCTTTCTGCCAATCACGAAGTTCAAATACAGCTTTGAAGTGGCTTGAAATCAGCGGTTTGGCCAGATGCGGCTGCTTTACCGCTTCAAGAGATTCCATCATAGCTTCTCCACAGCTAAGCGTTACTGAGCAACGTTACTGAGTTGTAACCAGCTCACACCTTCATTAATCCATGTGGTTTTGTGCAAGTTTGCTTCGGTCAAGCTTGGAAACTGCTAATTTCGCGGAGACACTGTAGACGCTGTCGGGGAAACCAGATATCTAACCACCGTGAACAATATCTGGAACTCCCCCGCCACTACCATGCCTTGAGGGTACTATGAAAATGGTTGAACCTTTTTCAGAAGCATCTGATGTCGATGTGATCGTTGCACCGCCAGCTCTCTTTATCGCTTATGTTAAGAAACAGCTCAAGGCATCGATCAAGGTTTCGGCACAAAATTGCTATAAGGTACACATTTCTCATTTGCTGGTAGTGTTTTACATCTCGCTAACATTTTGTTGGGGCTGCCTGTGGTTAGTTAGTGATTTCCTATTTGGACTTGCATTGTATTTATTCAGGTACCTAAGGGAGCATTTACGGGTGAGATTTCTCCAGCTATGCTCAAGGACTTGGGTATCGAATGGGTGATTCTTGGTCACTCGGAAAGGCGTCACATTTTTGGAGAGTCGGATCAGGTTTGTGAGAATATTTTCCTTAGTCGTTACTTCAGGTGATTTTTTTCTCTTTCTTTCTTGTCACTAGAACTTTGAAGGCAGTCTCAGCACTTTATTTGGTACTTATTTCGAGGGAACCCTTCTTCCAAGCGTTAGTCCCACGCCTCTCCGCCAATTTGCTCTAAGCAGCACTCCTCATTGTCTCGGCAAGGAACAGCGTCTGAAGGGCTCGAAACGGTTTTTTCTCGACGCTGGCTTTAGACGCATTTGTTTTATTTTTTTGTACTTTCCCGAAATGCGTCAACATGTTTAGCTCATTGCTGAAAAGACTGTCCACGCACTTGAATCTCACATCAACGTCATTTTCTGCATCGGTGAGAAATTAGAGGAAAGAGAAGCAGGCAAAACGAAAGAGGTGAATAATTTTTCTTTGAATTTCTACCTTTCTTATATATTTATTCAGTCAATGCGATATGTGCTTTCTAGGTAAACTTCCGGCAACTGCAAGCTCTAGTTGACAAAAAGGTTGACTGGACAAATATTGTTATCGCTTATGAGCCAGTATGGGCTATTGGCACGGGAAAGACAGCAACTCCTGATCAGGCGCAAGAGGTTCGTAACCCATCTACTAACTTTTCTTTATATTTTTCTCGATAATGGATACATGATGTGACACAACAAAACCCTTCTTTACTCTAGGTCCACCTCTGGATTCGCGAGTTTTTGAAAGAGAAGGTTTCTCCTGAAGTGGCCGAGAAGACCCGCATCATCTATGGAGGTAGGATTTGTGAGCTATACAGTTAGAACCTTCTCGAAGACGAACTGTACACTCGCCACAGAGGACGGTTTTGTCTAACCCCGTTTCCGATTTTTCTGTCAATTGTGTCTAAGAAGAATGGATCCGAAGGTGCAGTAGCATGCCAGTCTCTCGCTTAGAATTGTTCCGGAACGGGGATGGAGGATAGTGTTACTCCAGACGCCGTTTTCCGACACCGCGCGCGCTGCTCTCCAGGTATAACACTGGCGTCGATACCAAGAATCTCGCAGCGAATTCGCAGTCAGAGGTAGAGAAAAACCATAATTGAGAGGGCGCAGACGGATAGTGTGTTTGGCGGTAGGGTTACAAGGCATCTTTCAACCGGATGCTCTCTCGCTGCGAGGGTCCAGAGATGTTTTCTCATCGCATCTTCTGGCCAAGCATTTAGAGGAAAGGAAATAAGGAAGAGGGGTATCAGAAGGAAGGAAGAAAAAGAAGGGAGGGAAGGAAAGAGGAAGAACAAGGAAGGGTTTCGCGGTTGACAGATATCCTGAGACCCGGTAGGTAGTGCAGCTGGTCGTGCGGCAGCGCGCGCGGAGACGGGAGACGAGTTCCTGATATTTATGTCCTGTTCCTGTGCAATTTTACGAAAAAAAAAGCCAATACTTACCGGCGCGAACCCATCTGCCTCGCACAGCAGCGAACGGACCAGGATCCACAAAGGTGAAGCACAGCTTCTGTTTTTGACTCGGTAGTTTCTAGAATCTGTTGCCTTTCCTTCTTTTTGGCGTTAATGGATGAATACAAATTTGAGTATGTGCTTCAGGTGCTGTTGCTGAACGTCTGGCAAATTACAGTCTGAATTGCAGGGTTCTGTTACTGCCGAAAACTGTGTTGAATTGGGAAAGAAGCCTGACATTGATGGTTTCTTGGTCGGAGGTGCTTCACTTAAGCCCGATTTCATTAAGATCATCAACGCTCGTAAATGAGCGTTTAGTCTAGGTGTTCTGGTGTCAGTATTGGTCCCGGTAGAACTTGCCTAGTCTTGAGGGTTATCTCGTTACCTTAGTTAGGTGAGCACTATGAGATAACTTGTAGTTCTCGTGTCTTAATTCTGTTATGTGTTGATGTGCATCTCTTTACTTTTAATAAACAGTTCAATTTTTATTCCCACGTGTTTCTTCTTTCGTATTATCCGAGCGCTTACCTCTGAAAATATAGCTCAGCATTCTATGACGTTAAGTTTTTATGAGGTAGGTTTTGCGTCGGTGATGAGTACGCAGTACATCAACGAACCGGTAACCACTGGCAAGGTCAGTTTTCACTAGTGGATCTCTTTCGTTTAGGCGTGATGGGCATATTGTATTAACACGTTGGCGATATTGCGTCCCACTGCTGGGACGCACCTTTTTTTGCCGCGTGGGACATTGCGCCACTGCTGGGATGCGGCATGGGTAAAAAACCAATTTGAAGACGTTTCGAATTTTCAACAGCTGCATATTGTCCATGAAGGCATTGTAGAATATACAGTAGCTGTAAACCGTGCAGTTGTGTCATTGAGAGTATTTTACCGAGGAGACAAACGAAAGTGATTTCCTAGGAAAAAAAGATAATTCTTGGATATATAGAACTGAAGCTCCACATGCAGATAGCTAATGTGATAAGGTAACTTTCAACAATAGCAGATCTTCGAATCCAATTTACCACCTCTGGCGCGAAAAAATTCCTTTTTTGCGACCTTGCCACGGTCCACGTGAATGAGGCGGGAGTATTTTTTTGAAATTTCTGGGGTTTGAAAGTAAACAAGAATAGCGAAGCCTTACCAGCTTCTGCAAAGAATTCTGACCATTCTTCAATTTTTTGGCGTATAAACGCCCTAGCATTTATGCGCATTCTTTGAAAATAGGGAAAGCTGATTCGTCCCACGCGACAGACACGCGAAAGGGCGCCTTGTCGCCAACGTGTTAATACGAACTTTTACGGCGATATTGCTGATATAAAAAGTTGCAGTTATGTTCGTTGCGGATGGCGTGTCAAGCGGGACGGTTCGGCGCGGCGGTAGACCAGTTTTCCACCAGTTGCTGAAGCGAGCAAGTCACAAAGCTGTATCAGTCGTTTTCCACTAGTTATCGCTCACTCGCTTCATTAACTGGTGGAGAAAAGGTACACCGCGCTACCCATCCCGCATGAAACGCTCTTCCGCAGCGGAAAACACTATGCAATTAGTAACTTAAGGTTAACATTAGGACATGTTTATACACTCCCTGAGATCCCTGAGATGAGGTAGACGTGGCTGTGTACTTCAACCAAGCGTCGTGGCGGCTATGCTTTTGGAGAAATATTTTCATTTTGACCCAAATGTGGTCACATCTCTGTCAACAAAGAACAAGATGGGCGTTGTCCCAGATTGAAATATCCCACGAGCAACCAATTCTGTGCCATGTTTGAATGCCAGCCTACCTCGTCTCAGGGATAAGGAGTTCTACTTTGCGATGGGACACTAGGAGAATCAGCGAGTCTTCTTTTGAGACTGCGTGCAAAAGTATGACTGAGCGTACCCCTACCACCAAAACTTCCATTTATCGGTTCTCCTATTCTCTTTTTCTTCCAGTTCGCTATCTGGCAGCGACTATAGATGTTCGAGGAGCCTTTGGCGTACATACTCACTCAAAGCGTCGGTTCTCCCATTCTCCTACTTTCTTATCCTCCAAAATCGTCACACCTTCACTTTCCTTTGACCCGTATTAACCAAAACCGTTTCTTTGATCTATCATTCTCCTATGCTTCCGTCCCAAGGTATGAGCGCAGCTTTCGTAGTGGCATTAAGCTTGCCAGGTGTAAGAAAAACGTGGCAGTCTGTGGTCCTTTGACTGGACTGCGTTCGTCTTTTGTGACCCTGGAGAGTCGAAGGGTTGCTGAACTGTGATAATCCGCGAAAAAAAATATCATTCTTATTGAGATATCGGAGAGATAAAATCAGGGTCAGAGTTGCGCGACAAAGGATTGGGCACCTATCGACCGATCTATGATACTCCAGTATTTTTTTCCTCGAGAGGGGAGAGGGAGGAAGGGATCGATGAGTATACTCATCTCATAGGCTGCAGTTTCTTCCTATCGCGCGATTGCGATTCTACTTTGCAGTGTTTGAATCACTTGCCCTTAGTCTTGGTAGAAAACGGCTGGACTTCCAGTAGGAGCTGTGGACCCAATTGCCTCATTAACTCTGATACCTTGTGTCACAACTCTTCACTCGAATACGGAAACTCTTTCAAGGTTATTCTTCACACATCAGCTGGTGATATCGAGATCGAGCTATGGACTAAAGAATGTCCTCTTGCATGTCGAAATTTTATTCACTCTGCTATGGGAAAAATACTACGATGGTACTATATTTCATAGGCTTGGTAAAAGGTAGGTATCGTGAAGTTTTCAATTTTAGATAGTGTGAACGGTATTTTGAATCATATTTATTTCATTCATTTTTGAATCGTAATTTGTAGTGTTCGAAAACTTTAAAACATCTAAAAGCCTTCAGCCTTGGCGGGATTCACTGCGATATTGGTTACCAGCCCACCACGTTAGGACGGTGTGAATGCTAAAAGACATTTGAAGCTGAATGGCACTCAGTGGCGCCAGTAACGTAATGGACAACGGAATCGCCCGGTTAGCGGGAAAAACGGGTTGCAATACCGTCTCGAGTCCCACTTCTGCCAATCTCTCAGCATACCTGTGTTGACTTTGGAGCGATTAAACAGCAGTTATCAAACTGAAACAACTTTGAAACTCGGCTATTATTTTTTGGGTTCCGGGATTACAACAGTCAGGGTCGCAAGTAGTCCTGATTCTGTGCAGGCATCTGTTTTTTTCCTCGCAGGAGATATTCTTAGGTTTTTGGCCACTTAGTTTTCCTCTTTCAGATTATATAATACAAGGAGGTGATCCCACTGGTACTGGTCAAGGTGGCGAAAGTATATATGGAAAGCCGTTCAAGGTTTGTGTGCTTCCTCTATACTTTCTAACTGCCATTGCTCTCACGTACGTTAGCAGAAGGTAGAGGTTCAGGATGAATTCCATCAGCGTCTCCGATTTAATCGTCGTGGACTTGTTGGGATGGCAAATGCCGGAAAAGATGATAATGGTAGTCAGTTCTTCTTCACTGTTGGCAACGACGTTCGTGAGCTTGACAAAAAGCACACATTGTTTGGAAAGGTTTGTTAAACGTAATCTTACTCAAATTCACAGTTGTGCAGGGTAGCTTTGCTAGGGAGCACTCACTCCTTGTCAAAACTTGTTGTCTTACTGCTAGCTGTTCTTTTCTTAAAAACGAGCTATTGAGGGACTATACAGATTGTTGGAAATACCGTATTCAACATGCTGAAGATGACTGAATGCGACGTCGATGAGAATGAAAGACCGAGAACTATACACAAGATCAGAAACGTCACCATTCTCACAAATCCTTTCACGGACATGAAACCAAGGCATGTTTCTCATAATTCATAAGTTTTACTGTTGTTGTTATCGTGGCCAGAGACCATTTCCGCAGGCTGTCAGAAGGTGATTATTGTCACTGAATAATCCAGTTGTAGAGAACGTGTGAAAGAGAAAAAGGAAAAGAAACGCGAGAAAAAGCCAGTGGAGACGAAGAAGCTCAACTTGCTCTCTTTTGGAGACGAGGCTGAAGAAGACGAAATGGAACTGGATCAAGTGAATAAGGTTTTGCTGAGTGGATACATAACATCTTATGAGAAATTTCCTTTCTGAGAGATGTAGACGGTGTAGGTTTCACATGAATTGATCACAGGTGTTGAATAAGAAAGGGAAATCGGCTCATGACGTGCTATCTGACGATGCGAAACTTAGCAAGCAAGTAGCTGTTACCGCTGATGAGATGGCGGATTATGAACCGGTATGCTGTGTATCTTCTTTGGTATTTTCTTGCTATAGAGCTGTTCAGAGCTTGCCTGAATTTCACTTACAATCTCTCTTTTGCCGTTTTTGGAAAGTTGCCCTAAAATCGAGCGAATTTTGTCGTTAGACTCAAAAACTACAGTTTATGATAGGTGAACTCCCTCAAATCTTCTCAGAATTGAGTTACTCTTCTTAAAAGGTACCTTGATTACACTTTTTCCTCTGCTATTCCTTCAGTAGAGGCTGGTTTTTTGTCATGTCAATGGTGATTGATTGTCAACGCTGATTGACTTTTCTTTTCCTCGGATTCTTTCGTTTTGCATCTTCCGTATTTCCCAACGTATTGCACCAAAACCGTGCAGCATCGTGTTGATCGATAACTATGAACTGTAGTGCAGTTTTTGAAATTACCCTAAAATCCCATAGATAAGAGCGGTTTAATTTACCGGTGAAAAATGAATTGGAATGAAATTGAAATTGAATGCAGTCACCCCTCTAACTTGATGGATGGATAAATAAAAATCGGAGAAGAAGTTTAGAAGAAGCTCCGCCCCTCAACTCTAAACCCCGCCCACTTAATAAACAATTCATATAGAAAAATAGCGATTTTAACGGAATTTCTGCCGGAATCTCTCTAGAAATGCCGGAATTTGATCTCTGGATAGAACTTGAAGAGCCCATTCGATCAGTAAAATTCCATAGATAAGAGCGGTTTAATTTACCGGTAAAAAATGATTTTGAAAAAACATTTTTAAAATTTTATTTCACAACAATTCATTTCAAAACACATTTCACAACAAAACATTTCACAATATCAACAACAGGGACTCCAACATATACATAAGACTAAACTTTTCCAATTTCTACTTCGTCAAAATCGTTTTTGAGATTTTCCAAATCGATAATTGACGGCGTCTAGCTTGAAAGCTGCTGTATACGATTTACGACGTTTCATAGCAGGTGATACAGGATAGAAAGTATAGAAAACAGTAAGAATAAAGGTAGAGTTGTAGGCTATTATTGCGATAATCATGAGCACACAACGCCAAAAAAAACGTATACAAACGTCAATTTTCATTTTCTAGCACAAACCGCTCTTATCTATGGACCGCTCTTATCTATGGGATTTTAGGGTACCATTATCACTATATCAGTGAAAGTTTCCTCAAAGACACTTTTCTGGGCATGGTGGTCCTGTCCCCAAGAATAGCGTACCACTTTCCTAGCTCAAATTACGTGGGAAAGGCGCAGCTCGCTCACGGCGAAACCGCCGCCCCACCCACTGGCCAACGGAACGCCCAACTTCCTCCATTTCTGAAGGCTTCCTAGTTGTATACTTGTTCCTCTACTAGCGCTATCCATTTCGGGCAGCTGTGGGTTCGGCATCGGCTCGGCATGTGGGTTCCATGTTGCGCACTTCGGCCCGTTATCTCTCTCTTTTTTCTCCTTTCTGTGTTTCTCACCATCTTACCATTACTCTCTGAGCCGCGCAAGTCACCTTTTTCGCGAGGCGAATGTCATTTGCTTATGAAGTTAAATGACATTTATTCTATTTTTAATCGGTTGATATTTTCCTATCTTATTGACCTATTTTGGACAAAGCCCTCTGGTTCCAGCATTCCTGTTCAAGTTCGAATGTTCTTTTCAATTTGGAGCTTCGATTCAGTTCCCTTTCTTAAACCGACGAATCGATGAGAGACTCTAACCCATAATCATGTCGTTAAGGAAGAAGATGCCGAGCGCGATGCATCCACGGTGTCGAGTATACGAGCGAAGTTCGCAGCAAAAAGGAAGGTTAGCTGTGCAAGTAGTGCTTCGATATTGTATGTTTACATCTGCTGCTTTAGCGACATCACTTTTAGATTGAAGAAGTGGATGATGATGGGAAGGATGAAGACTTCGAGAAAATGATTGACGATGAACGAAGGAAACAAGAACGCGAAAGAATGTGAATATAGTCTTTCGTTCTGATTATGTTTGCCTTCCTGATGGAATTTGGAAAGAAAACTTGTTGTAGGGAAGCTATGCAAGCTGAACTGAAAGCCATGCAAAAGGAGCACATCAAAGCGCTTCGTGGACCGAAACAGAAGACAAAGGAGGAAGGTATGGAAATAGATTACCACCAGTCCTGCGGCTTCATTTCATAACCAATTCCCTCCTTTTTGGGAGAAAATTGTGATTCGTTGAAAAAGTGCAATCTGTCGCCCTTCGCACATTTCTGCTCGACAGTAGGCTGCAAATCTGCCGTCATTTATGCTTTGTAGAATTACTTGCAGAGCCAATTTGTAACAACGTAAAGTAGGTCGGTACACCTGGTGTTGTGAGGCAGTTCTTTTCAGAAGAGGAGCAATCAGATGCTATGAAACTCTACCACGGGTTGAAGTTGAAGTTCAAATCAAAGCGAGGATATCGTTAGGACAAAGGATCCAAACCGAGAAAACCAGGTAACTAACTTTTTTAGAATTCTTAAATTTCAGGTTGTCTCTTAACTCCTATCCGATTGTCAGCACTTTTGTATTTCCAATTTTCCTCCTTTCCGATAAACATGCACTCAACAGTAAAATCAGCGCAAGGATCACGGATGTGTCCGTCTAGTTGACAATGACCATGAATGAGTAATATGAGTCTGAGTGAAGCTGGCGACCAAACAGTATGGACGGGTCGTTTTCGAGGTGGTTGTAGTTATTTAATTTTTGCTTCCTTCAGAGGCTACAGGATGGGGAACACATGGTGGCACTATGGAGAAATACCTGTGCTACTCGATGGACATGTAGCTTTTCTCCAGTCCGGTTCTCCCAGAATGTGGCGAGTCGTTTTTGCAGTGTGAGCGTCATCCTGGAAAGGGGATACTGGGTCGTTTGGGATGCTTGTTTGGCGCTACCGCGGCCAATTTGCAGAGGTATCCCATCGTGTCGAAACTGTTCGTGTGCTTGTGAGGTCTTTCCAGAACAAACGGCTCGTCAGCCTCACAATTAGAGGCATAATCTTTGGAGTGAGCACACTTGGGCTTTGGTTAGGCTGGTGAGCCCTAGCCACGGAGCAGCCACTAGGCGTGTGGCGTTTGTTCTCATAATGGGCCCATCTCTCATCTTCAATGACGGTCGGTTTTAGAAGGTCTGCCAGGCAGTCACACAAGAAGTTTTTCGCAGTTGCTCGGATATGGTCGGCCAGTGCTGCGGTGTTTGTCGAGACATCCTTATGCGGTATCCGAGTCCATTCATATGAAAAGCGATTTTACTACAGTCGTGTCTATGTGTCCTCTCCTACCCCCTTAATAGCGTCCACATGCAAGTGCAACTTGTGGAGCAGCAAACCTTAACCCATGATGACTGGACATCCACTGTGAGATCGACTTCCTCAGCTCCTACTGCCTTTGCCAAGACTGTTGAACCATTGGTTTGCGGTCCGTTCAATAGCGGTGCCTGCCCTCAACACAGCGCTAACCTTTTTGCCAATCTCTCTCGAATAGTACTGCATACAATATTTGTAATACATAATCTAGGGCCGTGTGTGTTGTTAAGTTCGGACACTCAGCTGGTTGGTCTGCAACGTATGCCCTGCTTTCAGGACTCCCGGCTTAAGCCACTTCACCGCTCTCCAGCGTACCACCCGCATTCGGTGATAACGTTGATTAAAACAGGAAAAAAAATTGATTTGAACAGAAACTGGAGAAGGGTTATGGGACAACTTTATGAAAACTGTGCTACTGAAAACTTGCCTCAGCAAATTAGTGTTGATATGAGACTTCCACGTTCTATAGAATGATCTGAGGGAATATCAGAAATTATCAATCTCCCTCTCTAGTATGCCGATATGCTGGAATTTATTTCAAAGATTTGGTTTTCTATTTTCACTTTTTAAAATGATTTCAAACAGACTATGAGTATGCTGGAACGATTCCAAAAACGTCTGGCAGCATCGAATCAGTCGGCGATTCTCCATGATAAGAAGATCGAGCTTAAAGAGGAGGAGGAGGAGAAGCCTGAGGAAAAGAAGTTTGGAATCGACCTGGACGCAGAGGATGTCGTTGGCGATGACTGGTAGGTGACTGTTTTGCATTCAGGTCATTCTGTAACAACTTGAGACTCTTCGTATGTTTCCTTGACTTTTTCCAGAGGCGTGTGAGGTTTTCATTGAACATTGACGATTCACGCACACCGATATCTACTTGAACAATAGCTGAACACTACAGCTAGCTGATGGGAGGGAGGGGTAGGGGGACAGGGTGAAAAAGCGGAGCGATCAGTGGGACGCTCTTGATTTTAGTGCGAAACGGAAACTAAGCTACTTCTTTGAGTCCCCCTCCCAC
>MU915455.1:2505-17023 GCA_036418165.1 Cooperia oncophora
ACTTGCATGGTGGCGAGATCGATACCAAAGACTGGCGAGCTTTTGCAACTAGCATGACGAAGTTACCAATGACTCGCACACACGTCGTTCGCTGTTCTGCATAACTGCGAGCAACTCACCACATTCGATTGCGAGTTTTAGGTAGATTACTATCGTCCCAGAGTCACTGCAGGGGGTCTTCTGATACATGTGCCTACGTTTTCTACTTTTTTATCAACACTTTTCGATACTTCCGAATAACATTAAATATTGTAGCAGTGTAATGTTTGAAAGGAAATCGCGGAGTGGAATAGGACTCATATCTCGTTTGAGTGAGATTTTGTATTTTACAGCTGTGTTCACAAGTGATTAACCACATTGGAATGTCCAAAGCAAAAGGATGGATATAAGACAAATGTATCTATCTTGTGGCACGCTACTAGCTACGCATTTATGAAAGATATATTTGGTTTGCAGGCCACTCGCATCTGGGCTGCGTAACAATCAATCACTCATCTCAGCTTCCGGAAGTCTTTGCTAGTCTTTAACATTGTTTCAGAAGGGAGGGAAGCTCTACAGTTGAATTGACTATTGTTTTTGTCCTTTGGGAAAAGTTTTGAAAGTTTCATAACTTACACTCGACTTTGTTCTTTCCCTCATTTGCCAGTAAACGTGTGTTTCATCATGTTTTGCACAACAATTTTGTTTTGATATAAAAGATAAATCATAGAAGAGTGGGGAGCGCTCAGCGACGTAGTCTTTATTGCAAAGAAAAAGGTCATATTTTTTTCAACTGGATACACTGCATGACACAACAGCGTGAATGATTAAATAAAAGAGACATAACGAAAGGTACATAACAAATGACATGTAAGTAAGTGTGAATGACAAGTGCTGTGATGCTGCGAAGAAGTCTCGCCAAGAAGATGTTCCTAATATATTGTAATTGTAAATTATGAACAGACAGCTAATAAAATATCGGTGAAAAAAGTTCTGAGAGGATGAATTTCAATAGAGCCAATCCAAACCATCTGGAAACTACTCTCATTTTCTTCCGCTGAGATTAAGAATCTCATTATTCAGAAAACTCTCTGCATTGCTAGACGTAGGTCGAAAATCAAGATCTCTTGACGGCATCCTGAATCAATATCGTTGTGGTTACAGTAGCATTGTTCTTCGAAAAGAGCTCCTCCTAACAAGGGGCTTCTCCACAACATGAAGCACTTTTCAGAAGGGCTTTCGCATATGTAGTGGTCCTTGCGTGGGTGAAAAGAAACGGAAATTCATATTAATGTGCATCCAACGCCAAAAAAAGTAACCAGTAGGTTGGTGGTTCAAGTTATCATAGCGACAAGTCTTATATTTCTGCAAGCTTCATTTTCTTGAATTCACGTGCATCAGAACCATTTGTTTGGAGGAAAACGAGTCCAAAAAGATCTAAATCTCAAAACTAACAGAGACGCTTAATATCACCGAGTTTGTGGTGAGCTTGCAGAATTTAGAGTCGTGATAAGGAACATCGATCATCCCAATTAGCCAAACTTCTGAGAAAACCTTTCTTTTGGGGCTAAAAGACAGACAGGCCTCTTGGTTGGCAGTGGTAACCAAATCTCCGCGCCATCTTTCTGGAGCGGGCGATAAGCCATATGTATCGGCAACTTCGCACCTCCCGTGTTCTTTTAAAAATGGACCCTGCGATTGGCAGTCGTTGGGAATGGAGTTCAAAGATGAAAATGACGATGCTCAATGATAATGTTGACAGTAGAGGAGAAAGAGAAAGCCCCAAATTGCAGAGCAAGGCCTTCGTGAGTGGATGAGTTCTCCGGACTCGCTCATTCCATGCAGGAACCGATGCGCTCGCTGCTTGAGTGCATCTCAAGGATTACAATCTCTCCTACTCGTCTCGCAGCACTGAATGGCGTGCAGGTCTTGAAAAAAGAAAGAAGTAGCATAGAAGCAAAACATGTAAAAAAAGATAGTTTTGGAAACTTCTTTTGGATAACTGTGATTGATTTAAGCTAAAGAAAAATTGCACCAGTGCAATTGCATCATCGGTGAATTGAAGCATCTTGTAAAAAACGCAAAACGCAATCTTGTAAAATAAATTGTTTTACACAGTAGATGCTCCTTCTGAAGAAAGCCATTTTGGAGAACGAGAATGCATTGCATTTCACTTATGTGGACACATGGAAGATGACGTGGGCTAGAGATTGTCCCAACCCAGAATATATGGCGCCTCTACTAGACATGACCGCTACGAGGCAACTTGAAGACACTGTATATAACTGCAACTTAAAATGGCTGCAGCGCTCTTGTCACTCAATGTGGACTGTGGACACGCGAAAGTGGGAAGTCCTCAAAATCACGAACCGGACTACGGGGCTCCCAGGAGTTGGCTGAGCATGGGATTAGCCTTTAGTGCTTGGTACACTTCGATATGCTACCAACCATCATGAATCCTTTACGAATACTGCTGCCACGCATTCGACGATGATGTCTCGGTGCCCTGCCGGAGAAATAGTAATCGTTCTTTTTTGACGGAGGATGTCTTTCTGCTTTTACGTCGGAATTTGTTGTAGTTGCTAGCTATGCTGCTTGCATGTTAAGCAATGTGAACATCCACTTAACATAACAAGAATACGATCTTAAGAGAAGACTCGCGGGCACTCGTCAGCATACCACAACACTCAAAGTCAATTTATTTTCTAGCTGGAACATCGTCTATGGAGGTAATAGGTGATCCCGACCATAACTCTGGGACTTGTTTTTGGCGCTGCCGATATTTGAAGGCATAAAGCACGATAATTTGATACTCGGTTTGAAATGGTAGGAGAGGTACTATATAGTGGGAAAACGGGAAAAAAGCGAGAAAAAAAACTGAAAAAAGCCTTCATTCTACACGGCTGAGAAAGCAATTTAGGACGAGTTATCCGTTGGCATCAAGCCAGCAGCACTACGTTAGATACAGCTGCATATAGGTACTCATACACCCATGGTGCACCACAACAGCTTTATCGCTTCATATTGAACTTCACAAATGAGCGATTACGAGCATCAGCACCGGACCCGACATACTGTGGTGGGGGGCGCTGTGAGCATACTTATCTGTGTTATTAAGCTTAGATCGGCACTTCTTGGGAAAAAGCCACCAGCGCCTGCTGTAGGTGCCGAATTCCATCTGCTAGCAGTCAATCTAAACGTCTTGAGAATTCGTCGTGCCGCTTGCCTAAAACGCCAGCGCGGCCCTGAGTACATATGCGAGACGATAACGAAACTGATGAGAGTGAAGCATTATTGCGTACTGCACTATCATGAATATGAGGACTCTCTAGGATGTGGCTACTCCAGAGTTGCTGGGTGTTTTTGGATAACGCTCTGGTTGTCTTTTGCTTAGCTCGTAATATTGTGCCTTTAAGATTTTAGGTGGGACAACTCATTCATCGGCCTGACCTTTTGACTTAATCCTTTCTTCCAGAGGTCTGAGAGTGTTTTGAGATAGAGAGCATTTTCGATGACGTGGTTGTAAACCATTCGAGAATCTGACGCTACATGAAAGAAACACTCGCCATCACTGCGACGCGTAATAATTCGCTGCTCCATATGTCGATCAACAGTGAATGGGGCTTACTATAGCGTCCCATCATGCCTGTCGTAATGTGGAGGTGCACGTAAAGTGTAGTCGTGATTCCTGGAAACGATAAGGTGTAAGACGGCGGCGAGCTTCGAGGCGCAGCTCTGGCAGGTAAGGGACTCAGGACGACAGTTGTTGGAACGAGCCCTCAACCGGCTGCTCTCTCAGCCGCGCTGCGTTGCATGCCCAATCAGTTGCATGGATCACCACTGCACGTACTGACGACTTACGTGGCTCAAAGTACGGTACGAAGTACGAGTAGCACCACAGAAGATCAGTGGCAATTGACGGACTCGGTTGTTCATAACAGGTTTTGAACGGAAATCGAAAGCGCTCCATCGCTACAGCAGCGATCTCGGTCCCATGCGCCGTTATTGTGCATTTCATCTCAAACTTGTCACCGTTACACACCTCAGCCTTATCTTTGGCAAGCACTGTCACAAGAAGAGCACGCCTCATGCTGGCTAAGTGTTCCTCAATGCAGTTGGTATATGTGTATATCCTCTTGTCTTCATTCTATCCCGCAGATCAGAAATATTTGCGCGCATTGTCGCTCCAATTTTCCATACAGACAAGTGATACAGCTAGCTGGTGTGCACTGCTTGTCGTCGTGAATGTTGCTTGGAGCCGGTCCTAGGAATGTTCACTGACTGGTCCACATCATGCAGCTATGCTTAAGAAAGGCTCCAACGTGAAGCAGTGCTGGACTTTTCGAAGATGAACGGAAAATATAGTATAACTTGCTGTAGCACGGTCTTTCTCATGTGTTGATACGCTGCCTTCTATGACGCTGTGGTATCGTGCACCTATTGATGAGCCATCTCACAGGCTGAATCTCGTGATCCTTGACGTTTAGCTTTGCTGATGTGCACACACTCGCTGACACTGTTCTCCACGTTGTTGACAGTCGCACCTCTCACATGTTGTGGACGAGCTGGTATAGCGCAAAGTAAGATGTTCTGGATTGTTTCACGGTACCGCTTCAGACTACCTATGCCACCGAATACTTGCAGAACGTGTGTCCCTGCCCAATCGAAGATGTTGCAAGTCAAGCATTCATTGACCAACGTCATTACATTGCACCGGCGGGGAAGTTCTGTTATACTTTTCGAACTCGAAATACTTGTCTGTTACCTGAAGAGTTCTGACTAGTAATGTGAGCAGTTATACAACCAAGATTACTCTTTCTACTGGGCACGCTTGACTACTGCTTCTTCTTCTTTTGCAGTATGGACAAGAATGGTATCCGCGACCACCTGCCCAACCCTCCAAGCGCTTCCTCAAACTCTGTCTTCTGCCACCCTGACGTGAGCAAGGAAGCTGGTAAACTAGAGTACGACGTGGCAGGCCATGGTCTTCCCCAACAAACTTTCCCTGATTTTTCGTTCCGAGTGGCAGGAGAAACCGTAACCTGCCGGATCGGACTCTGATTTGCCATCTTGACCATTTTTCAACTGTGGGCGGGGCTACCTGTTACGGCCATGAATGCGAAAGTTCTGAAAAAAACACTAAAATTTGAAAAAAATTAAAAAAAAATTAAAACAATAAAGTTCCGCGATAAGACGCAAAAGTGGAAGTGGTCAGGGAGCCGGATATGTGTGCCAGTGTGTAGATGTATATCTATTATTGGCTTTGTTCTACGAAGAAGAAATGTGAAAAAAGTACGTCTAAAGTTTGAAAACTCAAAACTTGCAATGACTTCATTAAGAGCGGAATCGCACACATGTGTCGGAGTGGCACGAGGTTTCAGTGAGTGTTATGTGCGAAGTAGCGAAATTGCAAAAAGTACTGCACACATTGAGTCAACAGAATGCCCTCCTTTCGCTTACTGTCGATTCGATTAAGATACGCTTCATTAGAGCGATTTCTAATAAGAATATTGCAAGGGTTCACATCTTTGTTTAGTACGATGTTAGCGCTCAGTGATAGAAGTTGTACACAGTGCAACTGCATCGGTTTGACTGTTAAGACTGTTCACTATAAAGACTTCTAGCGATTGAGTAATATGAGTAGTGGGCCTTCAATTATGATAGAGCAGCCGATAAGTGACTCCTTAATAAAGGAAAAAGCGAAAAGAAACCTAACGAATACCGTGAATAACCCCTAAGTGACAATCACCCAGCCTCATAACACGCGTTCTCCTGACTTACTGGCGAATCGACTCTCTGCGATCTCTATGCAACCCCTGGCTCACAATTTGTTTTTTCCATCTTCTGATACTAATGCTATCCAATATCAGAAAAAAAAAACGAAAAACAAAAACGCTGGGACAAAACTTGTAACAGATAGCTTTCAAAAACTGTGTGTACGAAACTAGGAGCACGGTAAGCACTGCACGACCAACTTGCACCAGTGCATTTGCATTGTTGGTAAATTGTGGAGTGCTAAAACGCATCTTGCCTTGGACTGCCTTTGTTTGGTTGTCTCAGGAAAAGGTACTACCCGGGAAAGACAGAACACGCATTACGACCTGTAATTGACACGCTCAAGCAACACCCGCGGCAACTAACGGTGTAGGTCGTTGTCTTGTAATCTGAAAATGTTAAAGTAGTAGAAGGTCACGCGTCTCTGAGTGCTTTATCTCGCATGTTCGTGTATTGAAAGTAGGACACTATCTACGAGTGCGGATGTGAATACTGTATGCATGAAAGCATTTCACGGATCACTTGATGCGAGGATTGTCTTCTGCCTCTTACATTCCTTTCTCAAAACTTGCAAACCACGCGAAAGTAAAACGAACTTCTTTTCCCTGGCCTACTCATATTTACCAATAAAATGCAGCAGACTGCTCTCAGAATGAAGCCCCACGGTTTGAAATTCCTCCTTGCTAGACAAAAGGATGTCTCTGAATTCTGAATCAAAAGTCTAGGGAGAAAAAAACCCGGTGTAACTATTCGATTTTTTTTGTGCGAAGGAGGAAAAAGGAAAGCTCATGTTCTCTAAGATTCAATAGTATTTGCTCGATAAATCAATGGTTGAGGTGGACCAAATCCGAAATACGTTAAAGGGGAGCTAGATGTTTCCTTCTTGACTGGAGTGAAGAAAAATGTCTTCTCTCGAAAATATCAGAGCTGAACTTTTTTTTCCGAGACTGAAGTAACCCTCTAATGGAAACACTCAGTTCGAACAGCTCTTTTGCGTGACTACTGGGCCTGCAAAGAAAGAATAGGTATAAATGTAACTTTTTATACCCAAACATTTCTTGAAACAACAGTGCTACGATCAACAGTGTGTTCTTCAAAATGAGTCGCTTCGCTGGGATACGGTGTCAATACCTCGGGTTCACAGTAGAGGCAGCTGTGTGTCACAAAAAAACTATGTTTTCCTGTGCCTGTGTGCATCCCTGCAAGTCAGAATGTGTGTGAGGAGATGTGGAATTGAGCGAACGCGACTTGTTGTACCAACAGTGCCATCCTAAGCCCGCAGCAGTTGCTGGGAAAGGATGTTCTGTCTACACCCCTTTACACGCGCTCCCGTTTGCAGGGTAATGACTGTAAGTCTCTTATTACGGCACTTTTATACCATTTTCACTTTAAATCGGACACTTTTCAAACCAAATCGGACACTTTTCAAACCAAATCGGACACTTTTCAAACCAAATCGGACACTTTTCAAATCAAATCGGACACACCCCTTACAATGGGCAGTTGAGAACTAGACCACACTAGGTACTGCTGCAAGCCCCGCCCCAACACCCTGCCCACTTCTTACAAGGGAAGGATGGTAGGTCGAAGTGGCCATTTGAAATGAAATGTATACCGGCTGAAAGGTCTTCGGACGGGAATTACGAAACCGTCTTCCATATCTGCTGCGGACCTCCCAGAAAGAAGTTACGGAGCTTTTTTGGGGGAGAATACACTACAAATTGGCGGCGTAAGGCTATGAGATCGTGGCAGCATGGCCGAGTGGATACGTCGTAGGGCTCACGGATGCGTGGTCGAGGGTTTGGTTCCTTTGCGTGTGCTCTTTTGCATTTTTTCGAAAGTGGTCCTATGATAATGTTGTGATGTAACTGAAAATTCGGAACCTGATAGAGCCATGTGAACCATTGCCACAGAGAAGCACTTCTGGCTGCTGGTCTTCTTCTTTCTGATTTTGAAGGATGCATATACAACAAAGTGCAGCTCTCGAGAAGGAAGCAGATTTTGCCTTCTCAAACGACTTTAGTTATCCAAGAACTGACATGACACGTGGAGAAAGACGAATCAGCGGGAGAAAGCGACAGCAAGTTGTGACAGCCAAAGGCCTGAGGTCACAGGGGGGGGAGGCAAAAAAAAGAAAGACTTTTATTTTTTTGTCTTAACGTTCAGAGAGGCGCTATAACTTCCGACCGTTATTCAAAAGGACACAGGTGGATACCGCGGCCTCAAACACATTGAAGGTGTATGAGATACACATACGCGGCCGCGCTTGCCTTATTAGCCGCACTCAGCTGCATATAGCCGCGCTAACATCAGGCTTTCTTAACAGTGAGCACCGGGTCCAACGGATTTCCCGTTGAACCAATAGCATCATTACCTGCATGGCCCATTCAACACTAGTTACGTGAATGGAGTCGGTGGCAATGAAGTGGGCAGCATGAAAGAAACGCAGCCGGGTATAGTCGAGCATTGAGTCATGACGAAACATCGCAGGTAAGCCGCGAGAGACGGCTTCCGCAAAGACGTGCTCGTAATCCCACATCGAGGTCTGGAGTGAATGGAGTGGGCTCTGGAACCCGCTTGGAAGGAGTTTTATAAGAATAGATAGCCCGCCTCACCTTCGAGCACGCTCCAACACACGACACCGGTAATGGCCCGACACTTATGTGAACCGGTGACCCCTCGCTGATCTTAAAAACTGCTTTTGAATCTGGAGTGCTCTGGAACCGTTTTGCGAATTTTTAAAATTTGGCTCCACCCACCTTGGGGCACGCCCCGCCCACAACGTATGCCTCGCGCTTCTCAACCAATGACACTCGAGTGACGCTGTCAACTGAATTTATCCTCGATGTCTGCGAGTGATCTGGAAGCGTTTTGGCGAAATGGCTTTTAAGTTTTGGCTCCACCCACAGGACTTGCGGCTACGCCCCGCCTACAACGCATCGCCCCGCAGCTCTCACCAATTGACCCCTCGACGGACCTTAAACCAATTTTTTTCGCGCGACGATGTCTGAGAGGTTCTGGAAGCGCTTTTTGCCGAATTTTTAATGAATTTGGCTCCACCCACGTTGGGCACGCCCCGCCCACAATGTATGCCTCGCGCTTCTCAACTAATGACCCCTCGATGACCTTAAACTAATTTTTCCCGATGTCTGGAGTGCTCTGGAAGCGTTTTGCGCCAATTTCTTTCCACATTACTGGCTTCACCCATTGGGCAGCGCCCCCGCCCGCATATGATACGTCTCCCGCGCTTCTTCCTACAACTTAATGGACCCCTCGATGGAACTAAACGTATCTTTTCCCAGGATGTGCTGGAGCCGCTCGGGTGCGCGAGCGTTTGTGGCGAAATATTTTTGAAGTTGGCTCCGCCTATTTGGGGGCACCCCGCCCGACGAATGTATGCGTGCGCGCTTCTCCAAGCCAATGACCCCTCGATGACTCCTTAAACTTACTTTTTCCCCACGGTGTCTAGAGTGCGTCTGAAACGTGTTGACGATTTAAGTTTGGCTCCACCTCACCCTTGGCGGCAGGCTCCGCCACACGCCCGCATGCCCGCGCTTCTCAACCGATGACCCCCTCGAAGACCTGTGAACTATTTTTCCCGGATGTGGAGGTGCGCTGGAAGCGGTTTGCGATATTTTTTAAGATTTGGCGTGACCACCCCGCACTTTTGGGGCACGGCCTCGCCGCCCACGAGCGGAGTGCCTCGCACGATCCTGCATGTGATCACTTGAGGAACATAAGTCACACTTTTCTTGGCGCAATCTGTAGCGGCTTAGCACCCAAAATTACTGCGTTTGTTAGCAAATGGTACCGAGCCGCCGCCTCGGCGTTCAAATGCAGTCGCAACCCGCCCGCCCACTGCTGGGGCCGGGCTTAGAGGTCGCTTCAAACATGGTGGACTCTTGACAGATGTTCATCTTCGTCATGGAGTTTTCTGCGACCTCTAAACGTTCTCGGGAACCGAGTTACCTACCTTTATGGAAAGCGCCGCCCATCTCAAGCACGCCCCGCCCATTTCGGGTGTGTTTCCTCCATTTGCTCCGCCAACCCAATGCTAGCCTTAGATCTAGCTTTCCATCTCCGGTTGCTTTAGCCAAGTTATAGCTTTTTTCAAGTGACACGGGAAGCACCGCCCATCTCAAGAACGCCCCGCCCATTTCGGGTGTGTCTCCTGTGTTTGGTCGGTCGCAGGCCTTTGTTAACTTAATTCACTGTTCGCCTCACTCACCCGGCGACATTGCTCTGGGACCGATTAATGACGCTTTTCATGACAACGCGACCTCCACACACACAGCTAAATTTGGGAACGCACCGCCCCCGCCCCACATGTGGCGGGGCTTACCATCGGTCATCGTGTGGCTATTTGAGGTTTGTTCCCATGCCTACTCCATCCCCCACCCCGCGACCTGACCTGACCCGACCCCGCCAGGCTCTTCTTCAGGTGCTATGAATTTCGTGACAGACAGACAGACGCACACACACACACACACACACACGGACATAGCCGATATTTAGTAGGAACACCGTCAGATGCACGGCCGCGGTCGCGTGCAGCTCTCTTGGCTTTTTGCCAAGTCCTGTAATTGCGCTTTGGAATACAAGTACAACGCAATTTCTTTATGCGGATAACATTTTAGGTTCTGCAAAATAAGAACTGAAGATGATGACGAGGGCTAGAACTCAAGAGCAACTGTGCTGCTTCTGCAATATCCCTCGGAGGCCGCGCATTTCCACGAAAACATCAAAATAAAAACGGCCTAAGCGTCCCACTCGTTAGTTTAAAGTATTTCTATAGCATTAGAGCCGGATTCGAGCCGGATCGCAGAAATGCACACGCGATTTTAAATTATTGCGATTCCTTAGTTTTTTCAATTTTGTTTTATTTACATCTACATTCGTTGTTCTTCATTTCTAGCCTTTGTCATCTTCATCACCTTCTATTCGGACTTTGAAGCATGAGCAATACCTCAAATGTTAGGAAATTGCGTTTTGCTTATATTATCATGTGTCGCGGATGCGACGGTCGCCGTTGGGCGCACCTCGCGCCCCGGCCCATCCGCGCTCGGTTCCCACGGCGTGCGCTTCACGTGCGCCGTGGTTCCGCCCCCTGCGGTCGTAGCCAGTATAGTACGTTCCAGTGGCTGCAGCCGGCGCTGGCTTGTTTTCACCGGGCCTACCTGCAGGCACGGCGGGCCCAAGGCGGAGGGGTGAAGCCCACTCCGAAGCCGGGGGCAGCTCGAGCGCCGGCCATGAGCCGGCCGATGTCCATCCCCTGCTCCCCGACTGGGAGCAGCCTCTGCTCCAGCCCCGACAAGGACATCGACGACCGCATGGAGCGATGAGGGTTACCGCCGGCAGGATGGGGGCCTAATACGTATGAGGGGATGTAGCCTACGGGCCTAATGCGTACTCAGAGGGGCAACGGCCATGGGGGCCTAATGCGTGGTCGGCTATGGAACGAAACCCATGGAGAACGGCGGCCAGGGGAGAACAATCATTGTAGTGCGGTGAGTAGTTCGTTAATAAATGATGTAGATTATTTAGTGTTCTATTTGTTATATAATGGTTTATACCACGATGCTTACCTGTGTTCATAATTGTGGGTATTGTTACCATGGTGGATGTGAGTAATACGGGGTAGGGACCACAGACCCTCGCTAGCGGCGCCGGATTACGGTGGAGGCCGTGGTGGACTTCGAATGGAGCCGGCGGTTCGGTGTCGGCACGGTATAACGGTGGAGACGACGCGCGTGCGACGGTAGGGGTCCGGTAAGGTGGCGCCGCCGTCAGAGTAAAACCTCGATCCATGGGAGTCCCCCGGGGGTTGGTCCACCCTTCCCTGTGCGGTCTCCAGGAAGGGTTGTCTAGAGCTGATGCGGACGCGGGAGCCGCGGTTACTAGCCGGTCAGATCGCAGCAAGTAGGGGCCAGATGTCCCCCGACACAATGTGTCCGCTTTTTATTTGTCAATGTTCATGCCGAATGCGCGGCCTCTGAGCGGGTATTTGCCAAACGCACCACAGTTTGCTCCTTGCTTCTTACCGCCCTTGTCATCCATCTTCGGTTCCTATTTTGCATGCACCTAAAATGGTTAATCTGCATAAGAGAGAATTGTGTGGTGACTTGTTATTCCAGAAGCGCAATTTACAGGACCCTGGGCAGAAAGCCAAGAAAGCCGCACGCGGACCGCCGCGCGCACGCGATGTGTTAGCATACAACGTGAGGGCGGCTAGCAAGGAATTACGACCATCCCACGTCGTCCCGTACTTTGACCCGCTGTGCAGTTTCTGCCGCGGGACCACGAACACATTGCGACAGCGGGGGGGCTGATAGTCATCATAACACCCCCATTCTGTTCGAGGCGCTACCATGTGTCTTTAATTTCTTATCGGAAACTTTTACCACCATATTAAAGAGCATACTAAATTTTTATCACAATACTCCGCCACAGCCTTCTGGAGGAGCGCCATCGAGAGATTCTGCCACGCGACCGTGAGTGGGTGCCTGAGTTCAGCGAGATCGTTGATTTCTCCGCCACTGTAGACCACCCTATTGAACTCCGCCCGAACCAGGTAATTGAGCGGGTTTGGGTCAGGTGACCTGCTTCAATATTCCACCTTCTTCTGGGACTCAACGCCCTTCCATTCCAAGTGGGCAAGAGTTTTCCCAACGCCCAGCCTTTGATTCCATGTGGTGCAACCCCAATCCTGTAGCAATGCGAGGCTTTCCACAGAAGGCGTAACCGGGCGCACGACATGATAGGAGAGCGGACGTAGATTCTTCTTATTATGCCGCACGGAGTAACCGCCAGCGGGCCGTAAACCTTCAGTCCGGGGCCCGCGAAGAAAATATAGGTCTCTCTATCCCAGGTACGTCCGGTCCCCACCATCAACTGGGGCTTTGGCAGCTGAGGTGAAGATGATTCCTAGACGCGTGGCGCGACCGTTACGTAGCTGCCTGAAAGAGCTGCTCGACTGTTTGGAGGCATCTCAGCATCAGATGCGGCATAACTGGCTCTCGACGTAGCTATCCATGGGTGACTACATACTAGAAGTTCGCAGCTCTGTTCTGACGGTGACATGACATTCCAGGAAGGTCTTCTCCAGTGGACGCAGCTGCGATCTGGATTGACTTCATATTTTGGTGTACATGAAAGGTGATGGGCGAGCGCCCAGCTCCTGCTTGTAGAGGAACATCTTGGGTATCTTCCGCCCTGGTACTCGTATCCACGTCCTCCGTGCTGGGCTTGGCGAAAACTCTGCTGATATGTTGACTCGGTCTCGAGAAGTCTTTTTTTTTGCCCCCCCCCCTCGAGGTATCATTGGGGAAAATGCTTCATATGAAGCTGGCGTGGTGAGTGACAATCATGTGCTGGAGATCGCGATGGGCAAGAGCTCATTCACCACTCACATAGTGTTGAATTAATATTAATTTTATTATATAATTATATTATTAATATTATAATTAATAGCTTTGAAGTGCACAGGGACCACTTTCGAAAAAAATGCAAGAGCACACGCATCCAAACCCTCGACCACGCATCCGTGAGCCCTACGACGTATCCACTCGGCCATGCTGCCACGATCTCGTCAGCCTTACGCCGCCAATTTGTAGTGTATTCTCCCCCAAAAAGCTCCGTAACTTCTTTCTGGGAGGTCCGCAGCAGATATGGAAGACGGTTTCGTAAGACCTTTCAGCCGGTATACATTTCATTTCAAATGGCCACTTCGACCTACCATCTTTCCCTCGTTAGCGCGGTCATAGGTTTTCCAAAATGTTTTATGAATTCTGCTTCTTCGAATTTTTTTTCACTTTTGCTATTTGACACACATACTTCAACTGAATTGGTTTGGTACCGACACATATATGACTCCGCCCACTTTTCAATGTAGTTACGCAAGTTTTGAATTTTTATAACTTTTTTCGACGTAGATCTTTTCACATTGAATCTTCACAAAACGCATATACTCATAGCCATGCATTTGCACACTAGCACACTAAGCTTCGCTCTCTGACCACGCCCCTTTTGAGTTTCTGCGGGAATGTGATTTCTCTTCCGAATTTTCGACTTTTTAGGCTACAGCAAGTGGCTCCGCCCACTAATGGAAGCTCCGCCCACTTTGTAGAAGCCCCGCCCACTTTTGAAAAATGATGCAGATCGGCGGCTAGAGTCTTACTGGCAGGTTATGGCCTCTCCCGTCACATAGAACGGAAAAAAGGGGAACCTTGTTCCGAGTGACGGGAGAGGCCATGAGCTGCCAGTAGGTCTGCCTAGCCTGCCGCTCTGTATCATTTTTCAAAAATGGCGGAGGCTTCTGCAAAGTAGGAAGAACTTCTAATAGTGCTGGCACGTGCTGCAGCCTAAAAAAGTGAAAATTTGGAAGAAAAATCAAAATTCCGCGAAAAACACAAAAGGGGCGTGGTCAGAGGGGCGGGGCTCAGTGTGCTAGTGTGCAAATGCATGGCTATGAGTATATGCGTTTTGTGAAGATTCAATGTGAAAAGATCTACGTCGAAAAAAGTTATAAAAATTCAAAACTTGCGTAACTCATTGAAAAGTGGGCGGAGTCATATATGTGTCGGTACCAAACCAATTCAGTTGAAGTATGTGTGTCAAATAGCAAAAGTGAAAAAAATTCGAAGAAGCAGAATTCATAAAACATTTTGGAAAACCATGACCGCGCTAAGAAGTGGGCGGGGATGTTGGGGCGGGGCTTGCAGCAGTACCTAGTGTGGTCTAGTTCTCAACTGCCCATTGTAGGGGT
>MU915457.1:0-20931 GCA_036418165.1 Cooperia oncophora
CAACTGGAAGTAATGTTTTGAATGTGATATCACCCTTGTATTAAATAAGCTGCGGGTACGACTGGGAAGCGTACAATGCGCTTTAACAAGAGCACACAGCTACTTGGTGAAAGCGAAGTTGGTGGGTTGAAGAAAGGAAGGAACCACTGCTAGCAGAGTCGCGAACCAATTTATGTCGTGGTATCAATTTGAGGTAGTGTTTTGAATGTGATATCACCCTTTTACTTTCGAACTTTTAATTACTGATGAAAACAATAATACTGGAGAAGGAATTATGTTACAACTAACGTACGTAGCCGGAATATTAGCATCTGCAATCTTTATGCGACGTAATCGAATGGATTGCATAATAGAAAAGGAAAGCGCTGATCGGTAGGCGTTCCGATGCAGATAGGAAGCGAGATTTGTCCATAACACCACCCCTTCTACAACAATAACACTGGACTCAGGAGTGCAGAATCCGCTGGGTTGCTCTATCTGTTACGATTCGTTAAATACAGCTCAAAATGAGCAGCTCAGTGAATGAACAAATTCCTTTTCCATCATAAACTGAGGCCAGCCCGGCGAAGCCGGGCTAAAGAGAAGGAGGAGAGCTCGGCGTAAGCCGGGCGATCCGACTGGTAAACAGAATAAACAACGATACCGAGGTTATAACAAGAGAGAACTTGGAGGATGTTGTCGTTATGTTCACACTTTCTTTATCGCAATCACTTCGTGTTAAAAATACAATATTTTCTACGAAACTGAGGCGACGGAAGCTGTGGTCCTGCGATACCTCAAGCGATTCGCTTCGGAAAGGTTAAAACGCTTTTTGAATGTTTCGCACTTTGGCTACTACATAGGGTGGCAAAAAAATGGTGGCTTGCCGGCAAAGTGCTCCCTTCATAAAGGCGCATCTTCCTGACGAATTTCCTGTTGGATATCTACAATGAGGGACAAATTATACTAGGAAGAACCAAGTGTCCGCCTTTAATTACGGCACGAGACATCGAATGCGAGGCGTCAAAATCGAGGGTGCGTCGCAGGCAGGGTACAGCATGGGGATGTGCGAAAGTACCCCCCTCCCCCTCGAAGAGGGTCCAGATACGACCCCCCCCCTCCTGCTCTAACTGACAACCAGATGCATGTTCACCACAAATGGCTTCCTGAAATGGAATCTGGATTTTCGAAAGGCGGACTCTGCTCTAAAATCCAGGCAATAATAGGCTGTTTCAGCCTCATGCAATATGAGGCTGAACAACAGCCTCGCATTACCTACAATTTTGTCTTAGGATTCAAAATAAAACTCGTCGTTCGACAACCATGTATGACATGCAACTTGTAACAAGGAACACAATCGAAACAGCGACTAATGGTGATCATTGATAAGCTAAATTGGTGAAAAAATGGTGAAAAAGTAGCCCCAAGGTCAGCGTGTCAGGATGTGCATTCAATGAATGGTGACGGGGAAATCATGAAAACATGCACGACACAACAAAGCGAAACATGAAAAATACAAAAAATGCGGAGCCAAATGAAAAAAATGGATAATCAGGCGCATATATCGTTCTATACTCGGCTATTATCGATCGCAACGTTGCGACCGCTTTCATTGGAAAAACGTCATTGGAGCGCGGTTGTTGGGCCTGCCAACGTCCTGGGGTCTTTTCGGGGGGGTTATATCTCTTTGAAAGGCTTTGATGAATGGTTACCAGCATGCAACGGGTATGTTCCTACTGTTGTGTTCCCATGTTTTCTACAAAGCTGCAATCTGAATTTTCCCCGTTCGTGAAATATTTCGGATGGGTTTTGTATCGGCCAGGGGTAAATGGCTAGCGGGTTTTTATGCTTCACACGATGATTACTTATTTCGAACGCAATTTCATCAGGATTAAAATCGTCTTGAAACGCCCTATCTTTTCTCTTTCCAATAAGCTTTACAGTTTTCCTGAAGACCCGCTAGTTCAGGAGCTATTTTAGATGGGTCACAGACGCGCCACCCTCTGACCCACCCGAAAAATCGACTCCTTCTGTGCCATTGTGAGGATACACCTTCGGAAACTTCAGTGTGCCTTCAAAACACATATTTCCCTTCGAATGAGTGAAAGAGGAGCTCGGCTACCACTGATCGATTTGGTCCGAGTGTGCACCGTTCATTACGCTCCTACGCAGAGGTGGTGGAAAGGTGTAAATTCTGATTTCAGGTGCTTTTATCCATGCAAGCAGATGTTTGTTTAGGGTTTGTAAAGGACAATACGCACGAATCTGTTTGAGACGTATTATTTAGTCATCTACGTACTTACGAGTTCATGCTATTAACTGATACTTATTTATTTATTTATTCTTTATTCTTGCTATCCTACAAATGAATGCCGCTAAAGTTTTGTCTGTTGTGTGTGTGTAGTTTTGCTGTGTGTGTGTTTGACCGGAAATTCATAACTTTCTTCAAAATAGCGATAAAGCGCTCAAACTTATAAGTGATGTAGGGGGTCGGGCAGGAACACTGTTGGTGGGTGGCAGGAAGTGATAACAGTTGATAAGATACCACAGGAGTCTAAAAAGGGTGGGTCACCAAATTCATAACACCGGCCAGAGTAACGGCCGGGCGTTGGATCCAAGTAGAGAGATAGGGGGCAGGATGGGAACATTTTTGGTGGGTGGCAGGAACTAATAAGAGCTGATAAGATAGCACAGGAGATTCTAGAAGGGGAGGGTCACCAAGTTCATAGCACCGGCCAGAGCAAGGGACCTTGGATCCAAGTAGTAAGACAGGGGGCAGGATGGGAACATTATTGGTGGGTGGCAGGCAGTGATAGCCAGCTGATAGGGATACCATGCAGGGAGGCTTTAAAAAGGAGGGCGTTACCGAAACTTCATAAACAACGGCGCAGAGTAATAAACGGCGGGCGTTGGAACCAAGTAGAGAGATAGGGGGCAGGATGGGAACATTTTTGGTGGGTGGCAGGAACTAATAAGAGCTGATAAGATAGCACAGGAGATTTCGAGGAGAAGGGGAAGGCGTCCACCAAGTTCCATAGCAGCCGGGCCAGAGCAAGTGACCTTGATCCAGTAGTAAACTGCGGGCAGGATGTGAACATTACATGGTGGGCTGGCCAGGGAAGTGATTAGCCCGCTTTGATAGCGTTACATGATGAGGCTTAAAAAGAGAGTGGGTTTACCAAACTCATAACACCGGCGCAGAGTAACGGCGGCGGCGCGTTGGAACCAAGTAGAGCAGGATACGGGGGGCAGGATGGGAACATTTTTGGTGGGTGGCAGGAACTAATAAGAGCTGATAAGATAGCACAGGAGATTCTAGAAGGGGAGGGTCACCAAGTTCATAGCACCGGCCAGAGCAAGGGACCTTGGATCCAAGTAGTAAGACAGGGGGCAGGATGGGAACATTATTGGTGGGTGGCAGGCAGTGATAACAGCTGATAAGATACCATAGGCCCTTACAAAAGGGAAGCTCAACAACATTATAAATTGGGCGGCCACAGCGACGGTAAGGTGTCGTTTCCACGATAGGGGGCAGGATGGGAACCTTATCGGTGGGTGGCAGGACGTTATAACAGCTGATAGGACACAACAGCCCTTAACAACACGAGTCGTAGCAACACTGGGAACTACCCTCCAGCAAGTGATTCAGACGTTTTTAGCGAACATGGTGGGAGACTTTGGTGGCAAGAGACATGTTGTGATACTGCTCCTGACAAGGGCTTAGAGTTAGTATCTGTCCCCCCCGCTACCTCGCTTGCGACTGAGCCTTCACCGCCTGTTGTGGTCCAGGAAATCGATGAGCAAAGGCTTGGTGAGCCAGGCACTTTCTATCCTTGAGCTATATAGACCAAATTGATTCAACCGCTAAACTCTAAAGATTCTTCCAAAAGTAAAAGTGTCAGTGAGGAGTGATAAGGGCCACCAGCAGACGGACTGAAAGCTGCTCAACGGAAACGCTAGGAAATAAGTAGCTTCCACCAAGACTTGGATAATGTTACCACCGAACTTCTTTCAACCGCTAAGTTGCCCTATTTCCATCAAATGGTGGGTGTTTTTAGAAACGTGATAAGCATCAGACATTGGCAAATGTTCATTAAAAAGGTGAAATATGGTGCAGTAGGCCGTACTTCGAGACATGGAATCAAGCCAAGTGTTAGTGGTCAGCACAGAAATCCTATCAGCAATCAGCACCCCGGCCGGACGCGCAGTAGTGTGCGTCAGCCAAACTGGTTCTTGCTATATTGCTAGTAAAGTTTTTATTATTTTGTAGTCCTATTTACATCCGGGTCTTCTGCAGCTTTCCGTCCGTTCCATCAAACTTAGCAATGACACTTTTGTACTGTTTGATGCCTAGCGAGCCTACTTTTGCGATACTCCCCACGTCCCCCGCGGCCAAGTACGAACCCATTTTTGGGGATTTCGCATGAAAAGAGGGCTGTTAAACGTAGCAGTTAAATCTGTAAAGAATACACTCATAATAATTTTCATTTTTTACATCTTGACTTCCATAGCTCCACTCCCACTATCAACTGAAATGTCGAAGCATTGCCCGGCTCTGAGTGACCCTTGAGATTACGACCCCCCCCTCCCCAGCGGCCAAGTACGACCCCCCCTCCATGGGTTTCGCACAACGAATATTGGTTCAGACAGTGATAGGAGGTGTTTTTTCTTTCTTCGAATTCTCCTCTAGGAAAACTTCACATAGAAAAATCAACTGGATTTAGGCCTGTACCGCTATTGGGTTGGAGAACAACGTTCTGCGACGTTTTAAACAAGTGGTTATAAAAAAACTTCCTGAATGTTTTTACATGTACCGCCTTGACTAGTGGAGAGCGTTTCCTAGAGTTTCGCAGACGGGTATGGATTTGTGGAAGCATTCAAAACTCAAATGTTCCCGAAGTATAAGGTACTTTTCAACCTATCCCATATTCATGTAGGGCCATTCTGCCGTAGTCGAGGGAGCTAACATCTGCATCGTCTTTACGAAGATGTCGCTTGCTATGCCACGGTGTCCCGTTGCAGCGCAATCTGGAGTTGTTTTATTCGAAGGTTTCACACAGAGGTCGGTCACCAGCACAGAATGACGGCCCTTTACTCAACCCCTGGAGGAGCAGCCAAACGTAACAACTTGTAAGTTGGTAATATCTCTGGGCTGCACCTATGTGTCAACTATCCGTTTCTCCGCAACACCTATTAGTGGTAATTTTTTGTGAAGGATGCTACATTAGTCGCACCAGTCTGACAAAGTGCGCCAAGTGGTCGTGATTGACTTTTTTCTTCCATCGACAGGTAGGAAGGACTTTTCGTGAGACAGTTGATTGGTAAGAGTTCTTGCGTAAACCGTGCACATAAACCTTCACGGGATCACTCAAGGAGAAAAGTTGCTTGATTAGCCGAAAGCAGATGTGCTTGGAGAAAAGACTTCGCTGTATCATTGCTCGGACCAAAGCCCGGTTTGCACCACCTCTATTCGAATGAGGTCCACCTCTTGTTTTCATAGTAGCTGCCGTAGCTAAATAAGAGTGGAACCGAGACTATGAGTAAGGTGGGCATTCGTCCTAGTTATTAATGGTGATTACCTTGTACATTGGAGGTGTCGCTAAGTGAAGGAAATTTTGGTCCGAAATTATGGTGAAAGTGTCGCAGGACCCCACCCTGATCACAGACAATTAGCCTTTGTTTATAGAGCTCTGGACCTTGCAAATACAGAACGCCATCGCCGATATTCACTCATGAGCACAGTTCCAATAAGACTGAAAATCTATCTGGGGGTTGCCTTGCTTGCAGTTGACCTCAATAGTCGCTAATTACACTCTAGTTCGCTGCGGACGGTTGGGCGTGTCAGACAGGATGAGCGTTCACACCGTTCCCTGCCTTCTTGTTGAAGCGCGCATCCCACAAAATGTGGTAGAAAGTGATATTAGGTTGTTAGAAAGTGATATTAGGTAGTCCGGAAAGTTCTCAGCGTTTTGTGGTACTATTTTTTGTGAATTTGCTAATTAATAACTCACTCTCCCTTGCGTCTCAGTAGTACATCCTGAAGAGGATTTTTTTGCGCTATCTGACGGTATAATTGCCATTTCACCGCATTTCATTGCTTGATTAACCCCTTTTCCCAAGACTTTTTGAAGCATGTCAAAAGAGCAACTTGGACGATATTTTTCTTCAACTAAAAATTGGGTCAATCCGCAGTCGAGACAGCTCGACAAATTAACCAGGTGTGGGGGCCCAATAGTGTTGGAGAAAGCACTGTGCGACAATGGTTCGACAAATTTCGTTCTGGAGATTTCAGCCTTGAAGATGAACCTCGTAGCGGTCGACCTAAAGCAATACCTGACGAGGATTTGAAGGTTTTGGAGGCTGACCCATCCCAAACAGTTCGAGAGATTGCAGAAAAGCTAGGCGTTGGCAAATCCACTGTTGCGGATGGTCTGAAACGCATTGGGAAGGTGAAAAAACTCGACAAGTGGGTGCCCCACAATTTGAGTGACCGGCAGAAATTGGCACGTCTCGAGGTTTCTTCTTCACTGCTTTTGCGCAACAGAAACGACCCGTTTTGGACCGAATTGTCATCAGTGATGAAAAATGGATCATGTATGATAACGGACAGTGGTTGGATTCCGACGAACCACCGAGGCAATTTCCAAAGCCGAACCCTCACGAAAAAAAGATTCTGGGTGGTCATCGGCTGGTGTGATCCACTATAACTTTTTATCACCAGGCCAAACCATCACAGCAGAACCCTACTGTGAAGGAATCGACGAAATGTACCGAAAATTGCGTCAGCTGCAGCCAGCACTTGTCAACAGAAAGGGTCCGATTCTTTTGCATGACAACGCCCGCCCACACGTTTCACAAATCACTATCCATAATTGGGGGTTGAAGTTCTACCTCACCCGCCATATTCTCCAGACCTTTCACCAACCGACTATCACCTTTTCAAACATTTTCAGAACTTCCTTGCTGGAAAATACTTCATCAATCAGGACCAGGCAAAAAAGCCTTCGTTTCGTGGATTCTCGACCACCCAGTTTTTTCTTTGATGGGATTTATCGACTGTTGCCACATTGGCAAAAGTGTGCTGATTCGAATGGTGCTTATTTCGATTAAATCCGATGAGTATTAAAAAAGTTACGATCGTTTAAAGTGAAACACCCAAAACGCTGAGAACTTTCCGGACAACCTAATACGAACGATATGGTACAGTCTTATCACGTGCTCGCTTTGACAACTGGTGGAGAACGACCGCGCCAAATTCATCCCGCCTGACACGCCCAACCGTCCGCAGCGAACTGCACTTTACCTGTAGTGAGTGCTATGTTCTTAACCCATTCGCGACCAGGCGCGTTTTTCGAAAACGGCTCGTTCGGACCGGAGCATTTGCGAGCTCTCAGCAAGTGTCCGCCACCAGTGGTGGACACGGTCCCTCGTGACCCCTTACCAAAATTTTAGCACTGTTCAACTTTCTGCTCCCGAAATCTCCTTTTTTACTGGACCATCGAGTGCACGGGTTCTCCGGTGACATTTGGCGCCAATGTGCGCTAATTTAGTGCTAGTAGTCTTTCTAGTCTTTCCCTCGAGAACCCGTGTAAGCTTGCATATTGAGGTGATTTGACATTTTGAGGTGGCTCAAACCTCCTGGTGGCAAGGAGGTTTTGAGCCGAGCGGAAGTGTTGAAAAGTCAAACCAACTCAGGAAACGACTGCTAAGCCAAGTCTGTCCACATAGAAAGAAAGTTGGTCGAAAGTTGGCTTGGTTCCGGATGTCTGAGGCAGTAAAGGGTTGACAGTGCCTATAGTTTTTTCACCGGCGCTATTCGGCGCTAGGATCCACCTGCACTCGCCGTCGCCTTTTTTCGCTAAAGTCGCAGCTGTTCTGCATTCGAGCTCAATTGGGGGGGAGGGGGGGGAAGCCCGATCACAAATAAGACATTGGTTTTTATCTTTGCAGAGCGCTACATGGCATGAGCGCCATGTAGCGCTCTGAAAAGGCTGTAGCTTGGAGGAGGAGTGATTCCCTCCTCTAAGGCAAGCTCAGCCTCAGCATCGCATTGATAACCCTTGTGCCCTACGCTAACGTTCCTGCTAAAAATGAATGTCATATCAATAATAAGGACAGCGAATAACCCTAGTATCCAAGTTCCCATCAATTTGGGTGGAAGAGGTGATAGCACCAAATGGCGCCCATTGGCGCCAGTTGGCGCTGGGACCTGTAGTGAACGTCATATTCGTGACCAGACCAACAAAAAGCCCTAGTATGTAACTTTTCCTGAAGTTTGGTGAAAAAAGGTAGTGGTGAGTTGGCGCGGCACCATTCTGGCGCCCCGGTTTTGATGAAAAAAGTGGTGGCGCCAAATTGGCGCCTAATGGTGCCAAATGGCGTCAAACACCGCCGGCGCCAGAAACGGACGTCACATTCGTGATCGGGGCACTGAGTAACCTCTACCGGCAAATTTTCAGCAGAAATCTTTTCTAGAGGTTTTGGGCTCAGGTGCTGCTAGTTGAATCGTGCCTGGGACCCTTATAAGATCTCGTTGGTCCACTATTTGCATAAATTAACAAAGGTATGAAGACTTGTACCACTGGGAAAAGTTCCTCGAAGAACTCGAACTGTTTCTAAAAATTTCATCGCTCGTGTATGAACTCAAACGTTTCTAAAAATTTCACTCAAAAGCCCGATCCCGCCACATATGGTGTCATGTCGCAGTGACATTTCGGTGTCCACCACCAGTGCGGAACATTGTCAGAAATGGGGGTAACAGATGAAGACCCTAAAAAAAGATTTAACCGTATCATTTAATAATCTCCATGTTGTCCCTTCTTGAAACCTCGGCATGATGTCGAATATTCAGTTACTTCTGCCAAACGAGGTTTTTAGATGACACCTTTATCGTCTTCTTCAGAGCCATTTTCAGGCCTCTGAAAAGACGAAAAGTCGAAACTGTAAGGCAATAAAAGTTTGTCACTAAAACCTAGTATTGGCCAAAGTAACTGAATATTTAACCGTAGCAGTTTTTCTCTATTTAGAATCCTCTGGGTCTTGCCAATCACATCATATTCGTTTGAGGGCCGTTGCCGTTGAATTATGGAACACTTCCCATTCCACCACAACAATTGCTCGACGCGGCGCACGATTGCCCTTCGTTTGCACCTCGGAGACCTTTTCTCCATGACTTGGGCAAGATGTAGTCCTTGTACATTCGGCAACTGCGGAGTCCTTGCCACTCTTTCACGTTATTTCACATACTCCCGCAAACGATTCCCAAACTCTATGTACAGATCCCTAGGCCGAGTCTGCGCTTCTGCTAAATCTCCTTCATAAATGATTGGCTTCGTAACTTGCAAATGTGGAGCATCCGAATATAGGCGAGTGTGCATACTTCGAAAAGGTCAATTGCCTCACAGTCACAGTCTCCAGCCGCAATGTGGGATTACGGCCCCGGTGGCGCTCATATGCAACCGTCAGATAACCGCCCTCTGACGCCGATCGCCCCGAGCGCGCGAGTTGTTCGATCATTCTTGCGGAAAAATCGGCAAGTATGGTGGAGTTGAGCTGTGCTCAGTGACGTACTTTTCCTTAGCGCTCTCACTTAGCGACATAAGAGAAATCGGAGGAAGAAATCGGAGGAGGACTGCGCCAAAGGACTAGATGAGAGTATCAACCCCTTAGTTTGTTAGCGAACAGAGTCGTCCGATTCCCATGAACTCTTGGCGCACACCCACCCGATTCGCGTTTTCCCGATTCTCCTATTCTCCCAATTTGCCAAATTGATACTTCTTTTTTTAGTGCGCATTGGGCTGCGTTCATTCTTTGCGTCAGCTTTTCGAGCATGAGGCTAATCTAAGCATTTCGACCAACTAGGAAAATATAGGTATCGATCCCGCAGTCTACCGTAGTGTTTTGAACGGCTAGGAAAATGGATATCGATCTCGCTTCTTCAGTGACTCTCCGCCAGAAGCTCAAAACTGCCCGCGAAAAATCTCGAAACGCTGGATCGATATTTGCACTTCCCTAGCCGCTCAAAACGCTAGATAGATGTCCATACTTTCCTAATCGCTCGAAGCGCTGCTGTTCTCTTACGTATGCTAGGTCGATAGATATGTTTTCTTGGCCATTCGAAACGCTCTAAACACTGTTACACGCTCAAGGCGCTGACGCAAAGTATGAACGCGGCCTTATCCTATCCTTCACTGTCGCAGACGCATAATTATCAGTGTCAGGGAGAACTTCGGACGAACTGGACTGACTCCGCAACTAGCCATATCTGAGAATCAGGAAGCAGCGCGAAGGAGAATTCTATTAGTTTGCGATTTCTCCCTTTGCGCAAAGTATGAGGGCAGGCTCGACATTCGCGAAGTATAAAAGCAGGTGTGCCCATGACATTGTGAAGATGGGTCTCATCCCAGAGTACTAATTGTTGTAGTCATTCGATGAGTTAGAGGGAACCAGGCTACTCTTCCTTTATTTACCAGAGAAAATCATTTCATCAAGTTCCCGTTTCCAGAGTTCTTGTTTGGACAAGATTGCACAGCGTTGTTACGTTGTCAGTAAGCAGGAAAGGTCTATTCAATAGATTGGTTTGTTGAGGGGAGGGGGGGGGGGACAGGGGAGCGTCTGTGAAGGGTATTAGTCGTCAGCCGTTGAGCGAGTGGTATATCCGGCCCATATATGCCATGAGGTATCGATTGAAGTAGACGTGATCCGCGTGCTCGACGATCAGTGTTATCATCCATATCATGGAAGCTCGAAACGGCTGAGTGGATTCCCTGTTCTTTTCCAGTTTCGTTCTGTTAGTACTGATAACGATAGTCTTTAGAGCTACATCCTCCAGAAACCTCGTAATTGCTCACAACTCCTCACACGACGGATCATCGTTTCTTTTCATAGTTTTCACTGAGTTTTTCTCATCCTAGCAGGATTTCGCCTTTGGAAACTAAGTTGCAAGTTTCATTCCTCACTCACATACAAATATTTCCTCACTTATATGTTGCAGGCTGGTCTTGCTGAAGGTCCCTTTGCCAGTTTGACATCATTCACAATAATCAAATGGACAGTGTCGTAGAGTCGAGAAAACCAGCAGAACAGCCGTTTGGTAGGTGTTGTAATTATGATTCTTTTTGACAACTAGAAACGGTAACATTATTCTCCCTTCCCTTCCACCTCTCTCCGCACTATTCAAATATTACTGCCCCGTTTACCGGAATCAGGCCACTTTGTACCGACTTTTTTCTTCGAGGGCAGATTTGGTTGGAAGTTTGTTTGCAGGTGTGGTTTGACCTCCTAATATGATGATACTGCCGCCTAAACCTACACCCGGAAAAACGGCCGGACGAGTTTTACGTCCGCAAGTCGTCCACTTCGTTGTGGGACCACGCGTCCCTTTAACTTCATTTGAATTAGGATACTTCAAGAGCGTTTTTTTGCAAGATTATCGCTTTTGTGCGTAATCACAGTTAATATTTTCGAGATCTGCTTCTGCTTAGATTAGGAAACATGAAACCTGAGGTGCAACCGGAAACTTGAACACTTCAAGTGCATCTTTTGTTTTAGGGGTTATATCCCGTGGGGTGCCACCATTTTTAAAAGTTCTGCCACTCAGCGTTGGATTTCGACGCAGGAAGATATCTACATCCTATCTTCGGTATTCTGTGCACAAAACCGCTGTTAGAAGGGCTGTTTGTTATATGTCTGGCGCGCGAAAATTTCCGTTTGACATGTGGTTTGGAGACACTTTTGACTCGCTCAGTTTTAGAGAGCTCTCGAGGGAAAGAACTGTTGAGTTTAGGAGAACAACAACTAGTCTCTGTTAGATCTAGATTCACTGCAATTCTTCACAGGCCGGAATGGTAAACGAATTCCAGCAAAATATAATCAAAATGTTTTAAATGCAGCTGTAATGGAGAAGGGTACAGCTGCGTGAAAACGTGAACTACTCCTTCAGGATCATTGGCAGATATTCATGCTTATAACCAGGCCCATTGTAACGCAGTCCACAACATAATAACGCTCTTACTTGTATCCTCCCACCCCCTTCTGCAGGTGAACGAGCAGCCCCGAGTACAAACATGGGAGCCACTCTTGCTCATGCGGAAGCTCCGGAACCAATCCACAAAGCCAAAAGCAGTATGCACTTACCAAAGCACGAAACAGTCATCCACTTTCATGAGCCTTTCGAAGCAGAAGCTGATCTAGAAAATGTTAACTAGGCGCTGTTTATCGACGGGGGGCATTTCGTACTATCACTGCTTCCCTTGTTCCGGTTTGCAAATCTCACTTTGGTGAAACTTGTGAACTCTTGTAAAGCTGGAGCAGGATCGTCTAGCCACCATCCCAAAACGTGTCAACTCGAGAAAACGCTACCTAGATGGGTCGACACATCTATGGAAAGCAAAATGCCCCCCGTCGATAAACTGCGCCTATTAACTATGATTACGCACAAGAGCGGTAATCTCACAAAAAACCGCTCTTATTGAAGTATCCTAATTCAAATGAAGTTAAAGGGACGCGTGGTCCCACAACGAAGTGGACGACTTGCGCCCGTAAAACTCGTCCGGCCGTTTTTCCGGGTGTAGGTTTAGGCGGCAGTTATGATGATCATGGCGCTTGGCCTGAAGCTGCTTGGTCAGGCCAAGCGGATGCTTCATTATTTGCGTAATGTTTCTCCAAATCGACAGATTCTCCCTAGCATTTTCGATGAAGTATCAGGAAGATCAACCGTTCTCTTCCCTTACTACTGTGTTGCCGACGTCGACGTAGCCGGCGGCAGACGATTAGATACGTATCGATCTAACGTCGTCGCCACACACGACGTTCATACTTCGCGACAGCAGTGGCAATCGTAGCGATCGCCGCGATCGTCGGTACGTGGCAGAGCGCGCCCCAACGCTATTATGGACCGCTCGCTTGATAAATAAGGAAATCCAACTTGTGAGACCTTTTTCTCTTAATAATGGCTACTAACTGAAAACTTACGACTTTTTGTACATAAGAGGATCTGGAATATGAGGAAAGGGAAACCTCACTTTTTTAGGCCGGGATGAGGGCAACTTTATTTCCTCAGTGAGCTCCTTTTTGTTTCATTTGTTTTTATTGTTTCATTTATACCAGCTTGGCTGACGCGCACTACTGCGCGCATGGTTCAACCTATGGTACTCCTTACTGACAGGACTTCTGTGCTAACCACTAACACTTGGCTTAATTCCCATGCTTCGAAATACGGCCCATTTCATCATTTTTGCACCTTTTCAATGAACAATGTCTGGTGCTTATCACATTTCTACCAACACTCGTCATTCGTCTGGTGCTTATCACATTTCTACCAACACTCGCCATTCGTCTGGTGCTTATCACATTTCTACCAACACTCGCCATTCGTTGGAAATAGGACAGCTTAGCGGTTGAAAGAGTTTCGATGGTAACAATATCGAAATCGTAGTGAATGCCCTTACATCCTAGTACTTCCGTTGAGCAGCTTTCACTTATCCGTCTGCTGGTGGCTCTTATCATCTCTCACTGACAAACATCTCGGCCTTTAATTTTGGGTGAAACTCCAGAGTTTAGCGGTCGAATCAATTTCAACCGCCAAACTAAGGGATTTCGCTAAGGGCTGGAAACAACTTGGCTCACTGAGCCTTTGCCCTTTGGTTCTTTGGCAACGGTGGTCAACTTTACTCGCAAGCAGAGTAAGGATGCGATAGATACTGACTCTTAAGCCTTGTCGGACACTATCAGAATTTATCTACCACCACCAAAATTTCCCACCATGCTCCCTAACCACCTGCTGGAAGCAGTTCCCCAGTGATATTACAACCCGTGCTATGAATTTTGGCAGCTTCCTTTCCGAAGTGGCCCCTACGGTGTCTTATCAGCTGTTATCACTTCCTGCCACCCACCAATAATGTTTTCCTCTTGCCCCCTATCTTCATCTTGGAACTAATGTCCTGCCATCGCTGTGTTATGAAGTTGATGGCCCTCCCATTGCGAAGTCCCTTATGGTATCTTATAGCTGCTATCGGTTCCTGCCACCCATCAATAACGTTTCCATCCTGTCCCCTATCTCACTTCTTGAAATCAACGCCCTACCGTCGCTGTGACACTCGTTATGAATTTGGTGACCTTCCCCTTCTAAGACCCCTCATGGTATCTTATCAGCTGTTATTACTTCCCGCCACCCACCAATAATGTTCCATCGCTGCATCCCTATCTTGTCCCTCTTGTGAATCAAGCGCCCATCGTTGCTGTTGCCCCGGCTATGGAGTTGTGGCTCTTCTTCTAAGGAGTCCTTGTTGGTATCTTATCACGCTGTTATTACTTCCCGCACCCCGAATGCTAATAATGTGTCCATCTTCCCAATGCACCCTAATTCTTCGCCTCTTGTGGCCAGGATAGCCGAGTGGTTAAGAAAGGCGGCTCGTGTTCGCAACCACGTTGAAGTAGGTCACGAGTTCAATCCCTGCCGAGGCACAAACCTGCCTTGCAAAGAATTGCAAAAATGGGGACGATACCAGCGCCAGGCCCAGGTTGACAGGCCGGCTGATGGAGAAACCCGTCACAACCATCATGAAAAGTCGCAAAAGTATCAGTGTAAAAGCTAGGACGTCACCCGGAAGTGGCGCGCAGAACCCTCGCCCGAGTTCTGGCGTCAGCTATGCGAGGCTACGAGGCGTTGAACGACTCGGCCAAGAAGCTAGTCGAATCGGACACGCTGAACGGTGCAGGCGGTCCTTACCGGGAAGTCTCGTGAGGTTGCCGACCTCATGAGACGGAGGAACATCCAAGTGCTATGCCTCAGGAAACGCGATGGAAGGGTGCGAAGGCCCGCGAGATTGGAGAAGGTGTCAAACTCTTCTACAATGGAGCAGACACCAAACGGAATGGCGTGGCCATAGCGGTAGCTGAATCCCTCAAGGACTGCGTCTCTTCCGTGAACAGAATCTCTGATCGTATCATGCGGAGTGAGACATGGACACATAGGAGGGGCTTACGGGCTGTTGCTGACACGTACGCACCACAATCCGGGTTGCTCCGAGGCGGAAAAGGATGAGTTCTACCTGACCCTGGACGAGGCCATAAGATCGGTTCCGGAAGAGGACTACCTCACCATAGCTGGGGATCTGAATGGCCATGTGGGGAAGGACAGAAGAAATCTAGAAAGGGTGCACGGAGGGCAAGGAATAGGGACAAGGAACGCTGAGGGAGAACGAATCCTTGACCTAGCCACAGCCCACGACTTAGCAATCTGTAGCACCTTCTTCGCGAAAAGGAGAACTCAGAAGATAACCTACAGCAGTGGAGGGAGACAAACGGAAATCGACCATGTCCTGGTCAGAAGATCGTCTCTCAAAACCGTCAAGGATATCAAGGTGCTACCTGGAGAAGAGCTGGCCCCGCAGCACAGGCCTCTCCTGGCAGATATCGCCATAGACCTCCCCAAGAAGACGAGGGTGAGAGACAGAAGAGGAGATCCGGTGGTGCAACAATGAGAGGTAGAAAAGGTTAGCTGCGGCCCAAAGATTCTGAAGCGGGGATTCCAGCCACATGCGGCCAGTCCAGGACCACCTGGACCACGCACGTAGAGGTCATCTCTAAGTGCGCACAAGAAGTTCTTGTGTTAGAGACCCGGTGGCTGCACATTGGAGACAAGGCAGGCCTGCGTCTGAGACGAGGAAGTCCACCGGCCGGGGTCAAGCCAGAAGAAGGATAAGCATTATAAACGCTGGCAAAGAACAAGGAGGCCGAAGACTTGGCAGCTACAAAAAGCGGCCAAGCGACTCGCCCTAAGGCTAAGCATACGCGAAGATGGACACGCTCTGTACGACAAGCTGGAGGCGAGAGGCAGACAAGTTCGGAGTTCTTCCGCCTGGCCAAAGCTCGACATCGCGGTGCTCAGGACATCAGGGTCGTAAAGACTGTGAAGAGCAGCAATGGGGCCATTCTCAGGAAACCAGCCGAAGTCAGGAAGAGATGGGAAGAATACTTCGAGGGACTTCTAAGCGAAGAATTCCCCCGCAAGGACAGCCCACAGATAGAGGCGACGGCAGGCCCCATCGCTCCCTGGACGGAAGATGAAGTCCGCCGAGAGCTAGGCCGAATGAAGGATGGCGCGAAAACAGTGGGGTCCAGACGGCGGGTTGCCGGATAGAGGCATGGAAGGCCCTGGATGAGAGCATGGGGCTGAGGTGGCTCACACACTCTTAACAAGGTAACGCGAAGGAAGAATGCAAGCATGAAAAACATAAATAATTAAATTACGTGGAGCGAGCAGCCACAATCCGTCCCCATCTCAAACAGAAAGGGGACGCGACGGAGTGCTCCAACTACCGCGGCATCAAGTTGACTTCCCCATACCATGAAGCTGTACGAGCGCCTGGTCAACACAAGGCTAAGGGAACTTGTCCCGATCTCGCAGGAACAGTTCGGCTTCATGCCCGAGAGTCCACACCGGATGCCAGGTCTTCATCGCCAGCGACACTGATGGAGAAGTACAGAGAGAAGCAGCGACCCTGCTACCTAGCCTTCCTGGACCTTGAGAAGGCATTCGACCGCCTGCCTCGGCCTGTACTCTGGAGAAGCCCGGCGCAGAGAACGTAACGCTTCACCCGGAGCAGCCTGAGCGCAGCAGGAAGGATATGTACGATGGGGCTAAAGCAGCTGTACGCACCCTCACGGCTTGACGAAGGAGGTAAACATTACGGTTGGGGTACACCAAGGATCAGCCCTCAGCCCGTTCCTCTTCCTCCTGACGCTAGATGTCATGGCAAAAGAACTCATGGAGGGCCACTGAAAACCATCCTCTACGCTGACGACATCGCCCTGATAGCGGACAGCAGGAACCCAGACAAGGTGCAGCAGTGGCAGGATCTGCTCGCTGAAAATGGACTCCGGCTGAACGTAAAGAAGACCAAGTTCCTGAGCTCCGAAGAGTGCACTGAACCCATCGTAGATCGCCATGGCGAGAGCATCGAAAGGGTCGAGGACTTCCAGTACCTGGGGAGCAACCTAGCAGCTGATGGCAGCGTGGATCAGGCGGTGAAAGCCCGAATCAACGCAGCCTGGATGAAATGGAGGGAGTCCAGTGGCATCCTATGCGACGCGGGTGCTCGAGAACGCTCAGGGGCAAGGTGTACCGGGCAGTGGTAAGGCCTACAATGCTCTACAGCAGCGAATGCTGGCCCATCTGCAAGAACCATGAAAGGCAGCTACACTCAGCTGAAATGAGGATGCTGAGGTGGGCCTGCGGCTGGACACGACTCGACAGAGTCAGAAACGAGGACGTCAGAGCGGCCACACAGACCGCTCCGATCCAGCTGAAGGCACGAGAGCAGCGCCTGCGATGGTATGGGCACGTTCTGAGGAGGCCTGAAGATCACCCAATAAGGAAGGCATTGGAACTCGAGGTAGAGGGCAAGCGACCACGAGGAGCCCCAAAGAAGAGATGGAGGGACGTCATCAAGAGGGACCTCACGGAAATAAAAGCCACAGCAGAAGATGCAGTGGATCGGATCAAGTGGCGACATCTAACAAGAACAGCGGACCCTGCGACGGCGCGCTAGTTAGAGGAGAAGAAGAAGAAGAAGAAGACCCAACCAATAATGTTCCCATCCTGCACCCTATCTTCCCTCTTGAACCAACGCCCCATCGTTGCTGTGGCCCGCGCTATGGAGTTGGTGACCCTCCCCTTCTAAGCCCCGGTATGGTATCTTATCAGCTCTTATCACTTCCTGCCACCCACCAATAATGTTCCTGCCCGACCCCCTACATCACTTATGAATTTGAGCGCTTTATCGCTATTTTGAAGAAAGTTATGAATTTCCGGTCAAACACACATACAGACAGACAAACAAACATTCACACACACACACAACAGACAAACTTAGCGGATTATATATAGTAGGATAGGCGCCTTAAAAGTTTCCTGTTGTCTAACTGCTCCAACTTCCAGAACATTTATAGTTTACAAGTCGAGTTCAAACAACGAAAAAAAAGAAACAGAAAGAAACTCACCTAGAAACCAAAACACTAATTCTTTTATGCAACATCAACAGGAGAAAACTTTATAACTTCATGTATAAGCTCGAAGAATGAAAAAAAAACAATAAGAACTTACCCTAAATGAAGCTCTCACGCTTTTTGCTCATTTCTATCCTGAATCAAGAAAGAAAATAGAAAACAAAAGCCATTAAGTTGGGTTCACCTTTCTTTGTGTCGAACCAGGCTTTATAACTTAGACGATTGCAAATAAAAGAAAAAAGCATGAAATTCTGTTGATTTCTCCTAAAAGCACTCAGACCGGTCCAAGTGATAGCGCTGGGGCGCGCTCTGCGATTATGGCATCGATCGCCGCTGCTGTCGCGAAGTATGAACGCTGCCTAACTGACTTACAAGGGAAGGATACTAACTCGTCCTGGCCATTCAGAATGAGATGTATACTCCTAGAAGCGTCTTCGGACGCTGATATCAAATCTGGCTTCCAAATCTGCTAAACGATTCTGGGTGAGGAGTTACGGACCTTTTTTGCTACTGTGCTTAACCATTGCGGTGCGCTTCCCCTGCTTATGCTTCGCGCTTGTAAACCCTTCGTGACCCAACCGCCATCGTGGCTCGGTGGCGCAGTAGGTAAGTGGATGGACTCACAGTCGTGCGATGGGGGTTCGAGTCCTTGATGCGTTTCGTAGTTTTGCTTTTTCTTGAAACGTGCGCTCAACACTTGGGAAGTAGTTTTGCATACCTGTACGACCACCAAGACCCCGTCCCCTCCCCCCCCCTGCTGCTTATTAGACCCTATGTCTGATTTTTGAGAGGGGTTTCATTTTGACTTCAGTGAAAGCATTCATTTTCATAGTGTTGGTATGGCAGCTTTATTTAATGCATATATTTTGTAATTAATGCGACTTTTTTCGCACTCGAACGGTAGAAGGCAATGGCTTCATTCACTTAAACCACACGCATACTTGATATGGACTTGTATAAAGTCCATAAGTGGGCAATGGGTACAAGCGAACTATTTTTTCTATCGGGACCTTTACATCCCCAAAGTGACGTAGCTGTTCTTCTGGCTCCTGGGGAGCTTTCTTCATCGCCGTGATCAGAGAGGATCCGTATTGTCGTCCTGTACGAGCTATCTTCCTCGCAGTCAATTGCACAAGGTTGTCGTACAGTGTGTCGACAACCTCGTAATTGACATTGACACTCATTCGTACCCCAGAAAAATAAAAAAAAAAACTTTTTCGCTGAAACGTTGTCTATAGGTGTAATGCCCAGATCACGAATATCACATTCGTTTCGAGCGATAAAGTCATTTGGCGCCATTCTGCGCCAAGTTGGCGCCACCTTTTTTCACCAAAGTCGATAAACTTGCATATGAGGGGGTAGATTGACGCGTCCGTGATTACGCGATCCAGCCATTCGCGCCTAGGCGCCTGGCGCCGTTTGGCGCCATTATGGCCGCTCATGGCGCCAAATCGCGCCAACGCTGGAAACCTGTGTGATATTCTTAATCAGGACCTCAATTAACCCCCATATGCAAGTTCTCATCAACTTTGGAGGAAAAAAGTGGTGGGCGCCAAATTGGTGCATAATGGCGCCAAATGACGCCAGCGCTCGAAACGAGGGTTAAAACCGTGATCAGGGGCCAGTAGAATTCAACCCCGTAGACACGTTCAGCGAGAAATTTTTTTTGAGTTTCTGGGGTAGGAGTAGTTCAACAGTGCCTAATATTACTTTAGTTATGGTAGGCACGGTCGCAGAGGTGTTGGCTGATATTGTGTGCGTGGGTGATTAGAGCTACCGAACATGTTGAAATATTTCGTTGCCCACACACGTTGTCATTCTATAGGATTGTGAAATCTCGCAGATCACGTACTTCGGGCAGATATGCATGTGTATTTGGTCCCTTGCATGAACGAGTTAGGTAGAAGTGTAATTTTTCACGAAAATCGTTCGCGGGGCTCAATAAAGAGCAGGGAGTTGTCTTGGTGGTCGGACAGGTATGCAAAACTACTTCCCAAGTGTTGAGCGCACGTTTCAAGAAAAAGCAAAACTACGAAATGCATCAAGGACTCGAACCTCCATCGCACGACTATGAGTCCATCCACTTACCTACTGCGCCACCGAGCCACGATGGCGGTTGGGTCACGAAGGGTTTACAAGCGCGAAGCATAAGCGGGAACCGCCCACCCCCAATGCGTGAAGGCCACAGTAGAAAAAAGCATGAAATTCTGTTGATTTCTCCTAAAAGCACTCAGACCGGTCCAAGTGATAGCGCTGGGGCGCGCTCTGCGATTATGGCATCGATCGCCGCTGCTGTCGCGAAGTATGAACGCTGCCTAACTGACTTAGTCCACGTAAGCGACGTTTTCAGTGTCAATACGTATCTAATCATCTGTCGTTGTTACGTCAGTTACGCCGATTATGTCGAGTCTAGTCTTTAATCGCCCACCACGTCGGTTACGTCAGTAACGTCGACGTCGCTAGGTATGAACACAGCCTAAAAATGAGGTTTCGTTGGGAACGATCGGAGAACGAGGCCTTTAGCGGTGCCGCCTGGGAGCCCCGTAAGCTGAACATGCCTAGGTTTTAAAAAGAGAGCAGCTGCGGACTCAGTCTTCATATTATAACGTGAATAATATGAGCTGGTTCCAGAGTCGCAGTGTGCAGGCAAGGGTTCACAAGATGTGGGCACATTCCGTGAAAATGAACTGCCTGTGCAGCATGAGAATCAAAGTTGTGGAGAAATGATTTTCGAGGGTGATGAACCAGATGAACGAGGAGATCACGTGGTTGGATCTAACTACGAGTGCAGTGCAGTCGATGTGATATGGCTAGCTGGTAATGAATTGGATGGTGCTCCAATGGAGAAGGACAGGCAAGCTGGTTAAGATTCTGATCATTATTATGAGTAAAATCCTTTCATTCTATAAACCAGTAACTTTGTGTGTCGGTTTGTATGTTTGT
>MU915457.1:21031-37952 GCA_036418165.1 Cooperia oncophora
TACGAGAGTAAGTACGCGCAAGGGAGTGAGGATGGGAGAAGGGGGTCACTCGATACTAACTCCCACCTTCCTCACCTCACCCCATTCCGTACTCGCCACTCCACCCCCCCTTGCCCCTTGCACGCGCTTACGTCCAACTGCCACGCGAGCAACCCGTGCAATGGCTCGGAGTGTAGTGGTTTTCTTATATAGTGGAGAGTGTTATCACAACCAAAACAACTTCTTAGTTCGTTACGGTAACATAGATTGGCTTGCAGTTTTGTTAGCGGTTGTTTCCTCATCCCTTGGTGCGCGTTTCTACTGAAACGCGCGCTACGCACCCCTCACTGTACCCCCCCCCGCGACCCTCCCCTCTGCCTCCCTCCCATACACTTGCTCAGCTCCGGCTGAGCACGTGCAGGAGAGGGAGGCAGGGCGACCCGGTACCCCCACCCTGCCCCCGCACGAGCACACGTCCAGCTGCCACGCCAGCAGCTCGTGCAATGGCTCGGAGTGTACCGAATGGTTGTCTTATATAGCGGAGGCTGTTATCACAATCAAATCATTGGACTGCTACATCCTCCCAGTCGGTTACCGGTTTGCCTAGCGGTCGTTTTCGCCTCCAGCGAACTCGAACCCGTGAAGTATTTTGCGGACGGACAGACAAACATACATACATTTGGATCAACATCAATCTCCCACTGTATTCATTATGTACACCCATAAAAGGGACGTTTAGCACTACTCTGCCGTCAAATCGCGTCAGCGCCAGAAATAAGTGTCAGAATCGTGATCAGGACCATCGATAACCCTTATAAATTCCATACCCTAATCCTCATCCATCCATCCTAAAATCGCTCAAAAAATTTTTCGACCTTATTGGGTGTGTGTACTGGATTGTGTACACGAGTCTTTCTATTAATCGTGCTTTGCCTGTTATTCAAACCTTCCCATTCATTGATGAGTAAACATAAAACTAACAACAAGGATAACACCGTTGGAAAAAGAAAAATTCAGTCATCCCTCCAGGTGCATTTGAAAGTGGAGAAAGTTGAATGAATCTGTTCTATCGCTGGAGGAGAATGACACCTTCGTCGGTGAGTAGCCGCTAGGGGTCGACAAAGGTCCACGATGGTTGTTCACGTATTCCACATGCATCCGAGCTTATAGCTGCATGGAAGGACCTTCGGTGCAGCAAATTCGCGATACGGCTGCCCGGCGGCGCGCTACGTCATCGTTACGTCATCGCCGCTAGCAAGGTGTGAGACTCCGGTCATAATCGTCGACCAAATGGTCCGCCTTAACCAAGAAGGTCGAAAAAAATTTTTTGAGCGATTCTTCGTCTATAGGGGTTATCGATGGTCCTGATCACGATTCTGACACTTATTTCTGGCGCTGACGCGAATTTGACGGCAGAGTAGTGCTAAACGTCCCTTTTATGGGTGTACATAATGAATACAGTGGGAGATTGATGTTGATCCAAATCGGAGACAAATGGCACCACAGCTAAAATTAAGTACCATGTTAATGATCATATCACTTACTTACACATAGAAACCAATTTTCAGTAGTAGCCTTTCTTAATTGTAAGAGAAAATTGTAATAGAAGTATAACACCGACTCACGGGGTACTACCGTTAAGAATTTGCCCATGAATGGCAAATATCCATGTTATACTCATGCACAGACATTTATGGAAGCGAGGATAGCGAAACTAAAAAAATGCAAAAACTCGCACGCCTAGGGGAGTCGAACCATCAAGACCTACCCTCACTGACCGGTTGATAATCGTCCACGCTATCCACTAGGCCATCCGATCGTTTGTTTATTCGGTTGACGTGACAGAGCACATTCAACAATAAAACTTCAACACAATAGACCCAACGGTTAATTGTAACAGAACACAACATCATTTGTATAATCCTCTATATAGCAAATTACAACTAATTCGTAGACTCTACAAAATCTCCCACATGACGCTTAAAACTTGGATATTTGAACTGTAAGACATTTCTCCGCAAAAGGTAATTGAACCTTGAGCAAACTCTATTGCCGAAAAACTTTGATCTAAGGTGAGTCCTGGCATATATAGATGAGAGTCTAATGGAATCGCCTCTTGAGTTAGATGGCAGCACACGGAAAAAAGTCATCTGCTTTCGCATTTTGAGCTTAAGTTTTTTCATAGTTGTTTGAATACCATTAGCAAGTCGTTTCTAGTTCTTCTCCATTCCAGTGATTTCAACCCATAAGCCCTATTCCGAAGGGTTCCGTTGGGTATCTCCATGTAGTTTAACCCATCGCATCTAAGCATCAATTTACGCGTGAAGTTATTCTGCACACTTTCAAGTGCGTATATATCCTTTTCATATGTGGATTGAATACGACGGTCCCGGACTCCATAATTGGCCGCACATATAGCTTGTATGATCTCAATAACACGCTAGTATCTCTTGTTCTCAGGGCCTTGAACAGGTTGAAGGTCCTCCGCAATCCCTTAGTTACCAGCATCTTATAGTGCTTGCTAAAATTTAATTTGCTGTCATAGTTGAACCCCAGATCCCTCACCTCTTTCACTGTTTTTAGTGCAACATCTTCCACGTAATACACCGGTTTGCGGGTAGAAGCTCCCAAACGCATGACCTGAGTTTTTTCCGAAGACAAAAGAAGCCCGTTATCCTTTGCCCAACCTACAATCTTATTGATTGCAAGCTGCAGTGAGGGTTCATAATCTAAATCTCCAGTCACCATGTAAATCTTGATGTCGTCAGCAAAAATATTGCAAGTAACTTCGAGGTTCTCTAGCACGTGAGGAAGGTCCGCCGTAAACATATTGAAAAGCACGGGTGATAGAACTGCCCCTTGTGGAACACCGCTGGTTGCTACTCGTACCTCAGACAGTGCTTCCCCTACTTGAACTTGGAACGTTCGATTGTCGAGGTAAGCTTTAACCCAGTTTACAACTAGGGGATGGACACCTAAGCGAGAAAGCTTGCTCAATAGGACCCTATGTGGCAGTCTGTCAAATGCCTTGCTAAAATCAAAATATATTATTAATATATTACGTCAACATTTTTTCTGGCATCTAACGCTTTAGTCCAATCATTCATGCAAGACAGCATAGAAGTTTCAGTTGACCTGCCCTTACAAAACCCATGGTGTGTGGCGGGTAGAATATGATTTTTCTCGATGTGCTCTAGTAAGTAACGCTTGATTACTTTCTCAAAGACTCTGGAAAAAATTGAAGTGTGACTAACTGGTCTGTAATTACTTGGACTCGACAACGGTTCCTTTTTAGGATGAGGTATTACAATAGAATGCTTCCATTTGCACGGTACTTCGCCTCGCATGAGACTTAAGTTGAATAGAAATTCAAGAGGAGCGCAAATTTCGAAGATACAATTTTTCACAACAATGAATGGTATATTCTCGCTATTGGTAGAAGATGCCGATGACCACTTTAGAAGAATATCTAGAATTGTTTTTCGGTCAAACCATGGGGCAGAATTACTAGCATGTATCCTAGGAAATTTTGAATCTTGCGTGGTACCAGACTCAAATCCGAATGACTTTTCAAACGTATCCGCTAGCAGCTCAGCCTTATCTCGATCCAAAATTGCCCTATGTGATCCTGCTCCCGAGAGAGTGCCTATTCTGTGTTTGTCTGTGAGCCTAATCCTAAGCAGGGCGTATAGAGCTTTCAATAGCAGCGAGCTTTATAGCATCGTTGTAGCTGAACACCGCTCCGATCGTTGAAGAAACCATTCCGACAAGCCGCTCAGAGCCGTTCACTCTCAATCACGTGCCAAGTAAGACCCCATTTGCGACTATTTTCCTCCTCGATTCCTATAGTGCCTTTATAAGGACCCTCTACTCAGCAACTGGTCAAAGTTGCAAGTGATTTGGAGCCCAGAGGGGCTCAAAACCAATCGGTTTCTATTCAATTCTTCTTCACTCCTTTTTTGGTATTCAAAGAGCCATTTAGGAAAAATGAACGTCAGTTTGGTAGTCCATGAACGTGCCCCTACACAATGCAAAAAACCGCGCCACGTCCTGAACGACCTCCCTGGTTAGTGCACTCAGAACCATTGCACGGGCTATTCGCGTAGCAGCTGAGTGTGACCTGTAGGGTGGCTGAGCGGGGAATAGCTGAGGTTAGTTTGGGGATAGGTGAGGTGAAGGGGTACCATATTGGCGCGACCGACGCTCGCCTGAACAGGAGCACGCAGCGACTGCGGAGACCGAAGCATCCATGGCTGTCATGAGATGGGGAGGAGAGTAATCGATTATCCATGACCAGATTTTGAACTTTTCATTATGAAAGTGCCCTGCGATCATATGGCGCGTTTCTACATTTATTTGATTAGAAGACAGCGGTTAGTCACCATGAGAGCATCATAAATGCCTAAGACAGTAGTATCGCCCTGCTTATGCCTTACTTTGCTCCTTTCTTTCACGAGTTAAGAAGTGAGGCTCTAAAGCAGTTGCATGAGCCCGGCGAAGCCGGGCTTCCAAGAAGGAGGAGAGCTCGGCGTTAGCCGGGCGATCCGACTGGTTGTAATAATTGTTCAATTTCAGTGATTTTTATCCATCAGTTGAAGTGGGAGCAAACGAAACGGCAACTGTTATTGATTTAAGTAGGTTTCTATTGCAGTATTCGCTGATCATATTTATAATAAGGCACGTTCCGCTTTCATTTGTTCTGCAGAACCCGTCTTTGGACGACAGTACAGTCCGCTAGCACAGCTCTGCATCGCTTCCACGGGTCAAAAATACGTGATGACGACACCACCCGATCGCGACGGAGCCAACCTCCTTCTCATTGCCCCGTGTCGATCCAACGTTCATTTCTAAGTGCTAGCTGATAGTGCACCTGCACCGCTACCAACTCTTTCCACTACGAATGTGGAGCGAACTGATAAGGGAAGAGAGTTGGTGCCAACAGGTGAGGACACTCCAAGCGTGTCCTCTTCGCAATGTGCTCGAACAAGCTCGATTCGTAATAGGGCTGTCCGAGGGATTCCTTATAGTTTGCTTCTCTTTTTTCTTCGCTGTCCCTAGTATTTGAGTCCTACTGCCGATCTACCCTTTACGATCGCAGGACGCGAAATTAAGAGTAACTTTTATGTACTGGAAGCTCACAACTCAGGACCAAGTGATGCAATTGCAAAACACATCTGGATCAAAAATGATTCGCGTTGTCGCCAAAAGTAAGGTAAGTGTCAATATTGTAATCAGGGCCATGGTTACCTACCCCCTTATACAAAATCTGAAGAGGGAAACATTTTAGTTTGCTATTTTAATATTCACTTAGCTTCACTGACGAGTCCCGTCGTGAAGTGATTTTACCTCGTTAAGTAAGCGTTCCCTTTTATTACCAGTGGACAGATCACGAAGCCTATGATAGAACACAGCGAAAAAGTCGAGCACAAGCGGTCGCTTGACAGACTGCACCCAAAAACGAAAATCGACAAAGTGCAACCGCCACTCCTTCAGCGGGGCACTTCTTTGTTGAGGTGTAGCTGGGCATGAGTCGAGAAAGGTCCAAGATTTTTACCAGCGTCCCTCACAGACATTGTAGATCGCGATTCTGACATTTTTTTATGCACCCATCAGGGTGAGCAACTCTTATGTGAGTTTGTGAGGAATGGGTTAACCCAAAGCTGTTCTCCTATGTGCAAAAGATTCAGACATTTTTGATCCCTTTTTTGATCACACAGGGAAGTCAGACGAATGTCAACACAGAGGAACTGAAAGTATAGTGCTCGCTACAATCACATCGTTCACACCAATCGCGAGCTAGTGCGCACAGCAACAGGATATCTGGGTCGATGACATCTGTACCGACCACTTGGTTGGTACAGCCGTTTTGTAGTACCACAAAACCTTCCCAAATTTCCCCTTATTAATGACCAGTTGCCAACATCTGGTGCTTATCACACATCTGAAAACATTTACCAATTGTTGCAAAAGTGGCCAGTTCAGCAGTTGAAAAAGTTTCGATGGTTAAGTAAAAAAAAACGAGAATGGAATAACTTCACATTCCAGTAGACTCGCAGCAATGATATAGCAGAGATTTGGAATATTTTTTTGTCATTGCCTCTATAGCTCGTCATTTTCGAACATCACCAAGCATCTATTCGAAATTTAGCCGTTAGGAGTGTAAGAAAGGGAAGACTACATATTTCTTAACGCCACTCTTCAATGTCCACACTTGCTCGAATCTTGTTAGCTGAAACCGCCTGCTTCTGCCGCTGCGACACACAGTGAATATTGTTAGGCTTCCCTTCTGACGCTTCTTATCAGCCCTTATCTGTTGTTATCGCTTCTTGTCACCACTAATCCACCCTTATGTACTTCTTATGTTTGGAACCAACGTCTCACTGCTGCTGTGACGCGCGGTCGATGTTTCACTCCCCTTCTAAAGCTAGTTATCAGCTCTGTCAGTTGTCACCCACCAGTGATATTTCTGTTGAACTCTCTACATCACTTACCAATTTAGACTCTCTGCGGCTGAATCAAAGGATTTATGGCTTTTCGTTGAACACACATGTACAGTAGCAGAGAAACTTTGCGAATTATATATTGTAGGATCATCTCCATTTATTAGCAACAACATCTGCTTGTCTACTTTCGAGCGAATACATACTCTGATAACTGGTGTCTGCTAGTTAGCTTCACTTTGCCGTTAATGCTGCATTCATCGCTCTCTCAATTGCTCTGTCCTCTTCGCCCTATACACTGCGTCGCATGACAATAGTTCCGCCCATATATCTTACAAAATCCCGTCCTACGACTTTTTCAAAAATGCCTCCAAATGGAATGTGGTAATTACCAGTGCCACTTGGCATGCCAACTCCAGATACTAACTTTATAGAGCAACATTTTTTTCTTTATTTTAGGAAAATTCGCCACTCTAACAATGTCGCAAAATGATAGTGCCACTAAACGAATCGATTCATAAAAACAACGTGCTACAAAATTGATAAATTGTTAATTCGGTCATCCACTGCAGCCTCATTTCTTCGAATAAGTTGGAAAATAGGTTGTCCATGCTCGAATAGAGGTTGTCAATAAGTCTTCTGTCGACATGGTGCCATGCATCAATTATTGCCTCCTTGAGCTCACAGGACATTCTGAAATCACGCATTGTTCAGGGCAAAAAAAGCGATTTGGTGACGACTGAACCACGCTCGAGTGCTTCGGCTGACATGAATTGGTGCATTGTCTTGCATGAAAACAGGACTTTCATGCCGAATTCTTCGCCAGAAAGGAAGCAGACCTCGTCGCATGACGTTTCTGTAGTCGGAAGGGTTCATTTTTTCAATACGAAGCACAGCTTCAGAACGTCCCGTTGATGCGATCGCAGCCCAGACCATGACACCACCCCTCTGAAGTTCCGCCTCGAAAAATTGAGCTTATCTTTCCTCAGATCGTGCCAGTAAAATCGGTTTCCATCTGGGCCGTCGCAGTTGAATTTCTTCTCATCAGAAACGATTTAGAGAAAAAAAAATCTGAAGAGACAAGACACACAACCGTTAGGGCACCACACCGAAAGCTAACCTGACTCCAGTCGCTTCGCCAACATCTTCTAGCGATGGCTATTCGATTTTCATGATGGTGTTTTGTCAGAAACGGTGCATTTCTCATTCTCCTTCTGGGAATGAACTCCGACTTTTCAAGACACGCCAAACAGTATCCTTTCGAGACATTACGCTTCAGAGATGACTTGATTTCCTGCACGACATTGTGGAGTTGGATGCTTCTCTCAAGATACAGGGCTTATCTCAATCAACGAGGAAGAGGACGATTAGAGCTTTCCTTGATCTCATAATCTGCGGGTTCCCTGATGGGACAAAACATAAATGCTCAGTGATGTTTTCCATTGTGGAGTGACGAAAGGCAACAAGAAACGCGTATTGCATTTGCCCTATCAACGGTTGCTTATGTGTGACCGGAAATTCTCACATATGGGGCTAGGATTATTGGGAGGTGAAAGAAGCAACAACAAGTGACGATGAGAGCAGATATGTACCGCTAGAAGGGGAGCGCCAATAAAATTATTGCTTATCGCAGCAAAGAGTGACTTTGGTTCCGGGAAGTTATGAGTGCAACAGGGCATCATTGGTGGGTGTCCGGAAATGATATGTCGTTACAACACTGGATTGATAAGGGGTGATAAGTCAGAGGACAAGCCTTACAAAATTGATTGTACGCGTCGTTACAACACTAAGAAGGTAATTCCTAAAAAGCCATAAATTTGAATGGGCGGGAACATAGGTGATTGGTGGTGATAAAGCGACAAATAAGCGTTGGTAAAGTATTTGCATTTCCCCAGCTTCTCTCATTTTGTGACCTCGGCATGTTAGTTGTTCTTATACAATATGTTTTCTTGTGCTTGAAAACATAATGAATAATAACACTAATAATAGTAACATACTTGCGGCGAGGAAAGCGTTAGAGGCATTTTGGATTTCTGTTAGGAATCCTCGTATGAACAACCGAGACGAGCGTCCGTCAATTTCCAATGATCTCCTCCCATTCATACCATACTGCGAGCTGTGAAGTCCCCAGCGCCTCCGTATTTCGATACGTATAAGGAGACGCGTTAGTAATTCTCATTCACTACTGGTCGACTAATGGTATAGCGGTTATTCCGCTTGCGGTGGAGCAGAGGTGAGGCGGGAGATTCTCGGTTGGGTTAGGACCACGTCATCGGAAATGCTGGGGTGGATTAGGCGCTTGGCAGAGTAGTACACATCTCTAAAACTCGAAACACTTTTAGGCCTTTGAAAAAGACGATTACGTCGAAACGTCAGGCCGCTAAAATAAACTGTTCCACCTAAAAACCTCGAGAGGCACAAGAAAACATAATGAATAGGTATTTGCATCGCGTTTCAAGAATGTCAATGAATGAAGAGCCGATGAGTCATCACTCGCCGCGACCCGCGTTGCACCTCTCAACTACGTTAGCACCGAGATTGGTGGTATTTCAAAACGCTAATTTGGCCAACGGTTTGGTGCAGATTTCGCGGTCGGTACGGGTGTCTTGCCTGTGATCGGTTCAGTAAGGTCACCATGCGATCAGCGCAGTAGTGCGCGTTAGCGAACAGGTCATAGTATTACCTACGAAAGAAAATGCAGCGACAAGTGGTGATGTTCTTTTGGAGTTGCAGTATTTCAGTTGCCGTGAGTCGGTAGCCATTAGTGAAGAGAAAATGGTGCTTCTTGATATTCACTATTACAGAAGCGTGTCAAACTAATGGCCAGTCCTCCACAAACCCTTCTGCTCCCGCAGGTCTGGAACTGTCCGGGCTTCCATCTTCTCCTCATACAACTGTCGACAGTCAGTGCTGGTTTTTTTATTGCTTTTTCAATAGACGCTTTTAAATCCTGGGTCATCTGATTACGGAACCCTTTTTCAGTTAATAACGAGCCGAATTCTGTGCTTACCTCCGTTCTCAGAAATTCGTTTTGCAGATCAATCGAAACCATTATCCAACGAGCCATCACGCGAGCCAGCGCATGCCAGTTCTGACGGTAACATTTTCCCCGATACTGTGCCAAAACAGGTTTCTGGGTGAGCAACATTTGAACACATTAGCTATGCATTCAATATGCATAAGCTTTTTCAATCTTTCTTAGCAAATGTAAAAATGTATTGACCTTGGTGAACCTGACCACATTCTGCAGCTATTACTATGTAATATGCAGTTTTACCAAGCCCTAGCCAAACCTTTTCGGTCAGCTCAGAAGGAGCTTGAAGGCAGGCTTGGAAATGGATTTTTTTTCTCTCCGGGATACATGAACAGGGTTCAATAAATACCTCTGATTCCAACGGTTGCTTAGGTAGAGTAGCGCTATGTAAGGGATGTCTTATACAGCTTCATCTCGGAATTTGCAGAGTGACTGTGCAATAAGAGTTACACAGAGTTTCGTTGTGTGATACTAATAAGTCCCTCCTGTATCGCTCAACAGAATGAGGTCTCATGTTCGGTTCCTCGACCCTCACAAGTTTTCTTATCTTGAGGGCGTCTCCTATGAGCTCAGAAAGTGTCTCCGTTAACACGATTCAATGAAGCTTATGAGTGGGAAGTTCGTATGAAGTGAAAAGTGCTAAGCGCTTGGAAACTAACCATAGCTCGCGATGATTTGAGGAAGCGCATCTTGGCTGCTATTCCCACGGTCAGCAACGAAAAACGACAATAGTGCGAATCCTAAGCAAGATTATGGATGGGAGGAAAACCACGCGTTTTGTTCTCACATACCCGATGGTGCCAACGTATTACGCATTGGCCAAGACGCAGAATTTCTCTGAAGAAATTGACTCACGCCAATCAAAGAAGGCAATCAAAACAGGATCAATCATCATACCTTCATGTGGAGGCCCTTTGGACAGACTAAGCTGGTTCCTCACGAAGCTCCTGTCACCGGATTTGTAACATGTAGCTGATTTAGTTACCGCAGGAGATCTCATCAGCTTATCAGCTTTGGACTGTTGCGTGATAACTGATAACGCTCTGTATGCGAGCTTCAACGCGGTTTATTTCTACACGAGCGTGGATAGTGACGAAGCAAACTCTGTGACCGAAGTGCCGCGCCAACATCATGAAGAAATACACATTCTCGGATTCATAGGGGAGGATCTGCGCGAGTTTCTAGTAGCTGCTTTGAAATGAAAAGATGTTACATCTTTCGATTCGGCGGCATGTTCTGCTCACAGGAACTTGGCCTTGCTATGGGATATTGGCGCTACGAGCTATCGTCTATTCGGATTGAACTGAAAGAAGATGTCTGATCACTGGAACTATATTTTACAAGCGCTGTATGGACGGCGTATTCGTCGTAACTTCCACCGTCGATATGATGGGCACAATGCTTTAAATTTTGCACTCATGTCACCCGAACATATGTTTCACGGTGGAGCATCTAGAAGGAGCTTTCTGCCATTCCTCAACACGAAGGTCCGGATAAACCATGGCAATAAGGAGATTGAATGGTACAAGAAACCGATGTCAAAGAATATCCTTCTGCATTCTCGAAGTGCGCATCCACTCTATATGAAGGCTAACGTGATAAGAAATCTTATCGCTACGAAGGCGCGGACATGCACTAGGGAATCAGAAAAGGTGAATGGGGAAATAACTAAATCTTTGAAGGAAATGGATACACGAAGTACCAGCTAAGGACATGAAGACCATTCTTTAACACATGTACTGTACAGAAAATGAAATCTGCCAGTTACGAGGAGTAGTTTACTTGGTCACATGCGAAGGATGCAATCAAAATGTTGGTGAGACCACGTGATCTTTATTCAAAAGGATGGACGAACACTGAGGAGCCTTGCGGAACCTCTCCCCTTACCACAAGTGGATTCGCGCGGCATCTTTCGACCAACAAGAAGCAACTCCCACCTGAAAGTTGCTGTCTTGAACCTCACGAAAAAGTTGTTGGAAAGTTGCTTGAAGGCTTGCTATCAAGCGCTCATCCCCAAAAATAAAAAAAACAAGGACGAGCTGGTGGAGGCAATAAGACTAATTTTTTAGCGGTTGCAATAAGAACGTCATTTCGACGAGGGAAGGGTATTTTGCACCTTCTGCTTCTTCACATCAAGGTGTCGCCTATCTAGACAGCCTCTTCTCGAGTTGACAAGTTTTACCATGACGGCTTGAAAGCTTACTCCAGTATCACACGAGTTCAGCAGGTTCCACCAGAGTGGGACTTGTAAACCGGATCTAGTGAAGCCACACAAGTGAAAAATGCCTTCCTCCCCGTCGTCGAACTGCGCCCATCATTCAGTTCCACGCGTATCGCATCCCTAAGTACTTTTAGTTGCACTGGAAATGTCGCTAGGGTAGGCTGTTGACTTGCACTGTTGGAAACAGTTGTAGACTTTAAAGGCAGCGCCCGCATTCATTTGATGTTCCTACGCCTCCTCGAGATATCGTAGCTTTGTCGACAAGGGTGGAGGATGTACTAATTTCGCAGCTCAAAAATACGAGAGGATGGCGCCACCCGCTTGTGAAGAGGATGCCGCCCACCTGGCTGCCATAACTGCTTTGGCTTAGCCTTTAAAGGCTGAGCCCGCTTTCAAGAATAATGAGTTATGGAGCTCATATAATACGTGATCCAGTAGTGAAGAAAAAGCAGAAAAAAAAATCATGGAAAATGCCCTATATAGAACCCTGTGCTGCCCAGGTGGGCGGGCGGTCGGCTCTTCACTAGCGAACGGCGCTATCCTCTCGCCTTTTGAGATGCAAAACTAGTACATACTGCATCCTCATGGGAGGGCTATGATATCCAGAGAGGGCGCGGGAACATCAAATGAACGTGGGCGCTGCCTTTAAATACACTGTATCGCAGACCTTAGCGACTTTATTGTTGAGAAGGAGCTCATTCTGATTAGTACTCCAATCAACTTGAGTTGTAAAGGTTTATAGTATTATATGCTTGATTTTATTGTACGTTTGAAGCTGTTACACCTCCGATGAAAATTATATTGAGTTCTCATCACCCTTTGTTGAAGAAGAAGACAGTATAAATGTTTACAACAATCAACTTGATTGGAGTACTAACCAGACTGAATTCCTCAACAATAAAGTCGCTAAGGTCTGCAATACAGTGTATTTAAAGGCAGCGCCCACGTTCATTTGATGTTCCCGCGCCCTCTCTGGATATCATAGCCCTCTCCATAGGATGCAGTATGTACTAGTTTTGCATCTCAAAAGGCGAGAGGATAGCGCCGTTCGCTAGTGAAGAGTCGGCCGCCCGCCCACCTGGCCAGCATAGGGTTCTATATAGGGCATTTTCCATGATTTTTTCTGCTTTTTCTTCACTACTGGATCACGTATTATATGAGCTCCATAACTCATTATTCTTGAAAGCGGGCTCAGCCTTTAAAGGCTAAGCCAAAGCAGTTATGGCAGCCAGGTGGGCGGGGCGGCATCCTCTTCACAAGCGGGTGGCGCCATCCTCTCGTATTTTTGAGCTGCGAAATTAGTACATCCTCCACCCTTGTCGACAAAGCTACGATATCTAGGAGGCGTAGGAACATCAAATGAATGCGGGCGCTGCCTTTAAAGTCTACAACTGTTTCCAACAGTGCAAGTCAACAGCCTACCCTAGCGACATTTCCAGTGCAACTAAAAGTACTTAGGATGCGATACGCGTGGAACTGAATGATGGGCGCAGTTCGACGACGGGGAGGAAGGCATTTTTCACTTGTGTGGCTTCACTAGATTCCGGTTTACAAGTCTCACTCTGGTGAAACCTGTGAACTCTTGTGAAGCTGGAGCAAGCTTTCAAGCCATCATGGTAAAACCTGTCAACTCGAGAAGAGGCTGTCTAGATAGGCGACACCTTGATGTGAAGAAGCAGAAGTGCAAAATACCCTTCCCTCGTGGAAATGACGTTCTTATTGCAACCGCTAAAAAATTAGTCTTATTGCCTCCACGAGCTCGTCCTTTTTTTATTTTGGGGATGAGCGCTTGATGCAAGGCCTTCAAGCATTTCACAACTTTTTCGTGAGGTTCAAGACAGCAACTTTCAGGTGGGAGTTGCTTCTTGTTGGTCGAAAGATGCCGCGCGAATCCACTTGTGGTAAGGGGGGAGGTTCCGCAAGGCTCCTCAGTGTTCGTCCATCCTTTTGAATAAAGATCACGTGGTCTCACCAACATTTTGATTGCATCCTTTCGATGTGATGGCAGATTTCATTTTCTGTACAGTACATGTGTTAAAGAATGGTCTTCATGTCCTTAGCTGGTACTTCGTGTATCCATTTCCTTCAAAGATTTAGTTATTTCCCCATTCACCTTTTCTGATTCCCTAGTGCATGTCCGCGCCTTCGTAGCGATAAGATTTCTTATCACGTTAGCCTTCATATAGAGTGGATGCGCACTTCGAGAATGCAGAAGGATATTCTTTGACATCGGTTTCTTGTACCATTCAATCTCCTTAGTGCCATGGTTTATCCGGACCTTCGTGTTGAGGAATGGCAGAAAGCTCCTTCTAGATGCTCCACCGTGAAACATATGTTCGGGTGACATGAGTGCAAAATTTAAAGCATTGTGCCCATCATATCGACGGTGGAAGTTACGACGAATACGCCGTCCATACAGCGCTTGTAAAATATAATTCCAGTGATCAGACATCTTCTTTCAGTTCAATCCGAATAGACGATAGCTCGTAGCGCCAATATCCCATAGCAAGGCCAAGTTCCTGTGAGCAGAACATGCCGCCGAATCGAAAGATGTAACATCTTTTCATTTCAAAGCAGCTACTAGAAACTCGCGCAGATCCTCCCCTATGAATCCGAGAATGTGTATTTCTTCATGATGTTGGCGCGGCACTTCGGTCACAGAGTTTGCTTCGTCACTATCCACGCTCGTGTAGAAATAAACCGCGTTGAAGCTCGCATACAGAGCGTTATCAGTTATCACGCAACAGTCCAAAGCTGATAAGCTGATGAGATCTCCTGCGGTAACTAAATCAGCTACATGTTACAAATCCGGTGACAGGAGCTTCGTGAGGAACCAGCTTAGTCTGTCCAAAGGGCCTCCACATGAAGGTATGATGATTGATCCTGTTTTGATTGCCTTCTTTGATTGGCGTGAGTCAATTTCTTCAGAGAAATTCTGCGTCTTGGCCAATGCGTAATACGTTGGCACCATCGGGTGTGTGGGAACAAAACGCGTGGTTCCTCCCATCCATAATCCTGCTTAGGATTCGTACTATTGTATGCTGGAGTTCATCGGACACATTTTCGAAATTTCGGAATGATGATATTTCATATGTCATGCTACCAGACAAAGACTGTTGACCTACACTTTTATCCATTGATTGTGTAAGGACAACGAAGTCTCCACTTTTGTCACTCACACTGTATCGAAGGTCGTTTTTGAGAAAGCAAGAGCTTTTTCAAACCACGTCTCTCTTTCACAGTCAAATTAGACGTAAACTTTGCTTGAGTAAATTTGCACCAGGTTGAAGTGACGCCAGTGTGGGCTCCAGAGCTAACTGGTTTTGGTGCTGTCACCGATGTTCTTGGAAAAGGTATCGATGCCGTAAATGATGACAGCCTATCCAGGACAGTCGGAGTTGAATTCTCCCTCCATCGAATCTGGTGGGCGAATTTGTGGAAAGCACACAGCACTGAATCCATTACTTCCTGGTTAACGGATGTCGATACAGCAAACGAGGGCCCTAAGTTGAGAAAAGGTTTCATTAGTCCTGCGTACAGAACCACTTTCCATCTGGCGCTGCCAGCAGAGACTAGGTTTCATTAGTCCTGCGTACAGAACCACTTTCCATCCTTCTACGCGAAAACATCATTTCCTATTGATTTTGGGCGGGAGATCGCGGTTACTAATTATTCTATACAGTCTGGTCCGCTGCGGATGAGGGACATATCAGTACGGGTGCATTTGGCGCGGTGTCAAACCAGTTTTCCATCAGTTGTTCAGCTTCAGCGAGACGGAACTCTTGCGGGCAAGACTGTATCATATCGTTCGTATCAGTCGTACACCACCAGTTGTTGTCGTTTGTCTGCTTTCAGGAAAATGGTTGTTCCCCGTGCCAGAGCAGCCGCACCAACGCAAACCTTCATCCGCAGAGAACTAAGCTGTAACTGTACTTCTACCGTTGCTGCTCAGAACCATAATCTGCCCACTCTCCGTTCCAGTTGAATACGGAAATTTTCCTTACCGGTCCGCCTTTTTGGCACACACCACGCAACACACACACACACACACCACACCACCACACACACAACGCACAACCACACATACATACATACATACATACATACATACACACACCCTGCAACATATATTATTACTCCTTCTCGACTGACCGATTGACTTATTATACAATATATGCTGCATGAAAGAAACTGCTTTGGTTTGTGGACTGTTATGTTTGGCTGTGGCAATTATCATACTCACTACTGACATTCTTCCAGGAAACCTCCATGGATTGATCGTGGAGAGGAAGCGTTGCTGCCGGTGTCTTGCGCCGATTCCATTACTGTCAATCCTCTCATACAAGGAAAGACTTATTATACAATGAATCATATCCCATCAAACATCCTTCTTAACAGTAAGTTTTACCTCTGGCGACCATCATTCATACGATAACTTGTTTTTCATGTGGATAATTGGAGTACTGTGGATTAGGTTTACCCTCGCTGCACTCTCACAAGGTTCTGCTAACACGAGCGTAACATGTATAGAGCATAGGTGACCTCTTTATGCTAAGCCCTACCCGCAATAGGCGGCGATGAGGTGAGTGTGAGCAGTGGAGCTGGTAAAAAACTCACGACTCGGTTCCAGAGCAGCACGGAGGTGGGGAGAAAATGGACTAGGATCAGCAAGGAGTTGACAGACTAAATGGGGGAGAAGCCCCGCCCACTTTTAGAAATGCTTTGAATCAGCTGATCGGAGCCTCACTTTGAGGTAAGAGGGTCACTCGCCACTCGGAACGGACAAGTAGGCACGAAACAAAAGTTGCCCGTTTTTCGTCACAAGTGACCCTATAACCTACAAGATGAGGCTAAGATCTGCTGATACGAAGCGTTCCCCAAAAAATGGGCGGGGCTTCCTGTAGCATTCCAGAAACGTGGATACGAGTACCAGGGCGGAAGATACCCAAGATGTTCCTCGATAAGCAGGAGCTGGCCCTCGCCCATCACCTTCATGTACACCAAAATATGAGGTCATCTCCAGTCGCAGCCTGACTGGAGAAGACCTTTGGAATTCATGTCACCTCCAAACAGCTGCGAAACTTCTAGTGTGGAGTCACCCATGGATAGCTACCTGGAGACCAGTACTCTCAATCTGGAAGACCTCCAACATCGAGCAGCTCCGACAACGTCGCTACGGGGACATCATCTTCACGGTAATCGCCAAGGCGCGGGTTGATGGTATGGACCGGACTTACATGAAATGGG
>MU915458.1:5493-17013 GCA_036418165.1 Cooperia oncophora
GTGAGTCAAACTTACTGCCATAATCCAGTGGAACTCGCTTCCTGAAGGCACTTTTCTCTATGCTTACTATTCGGAGAAGATTCCATTGTCTTTTTTTGCGAACACTTTCGTGCGACACGAATCAATTCACATCCGACGCAGTACGATTCCCAGTTTGTTTAAAGACTTGGGTGTGTACATTCAATGCTGCTTACTCGCCCCCTATGCGACACCACCCTGTTATGACTTCCACAACGGTTGCGTGTCCTTGCGCATCTCACGGGTTCGCCAGCGCTGTCATCAGCCACCTAACCACGGGCAAGAGCATGGTAAATGCCGCCTTGTCGCGCGCGGCAATGAGCGCGTTGTACTCTTAATTTGCACTGCATTCTGACTGGAGCATCGGATTTCTTGCAGACAAGGGCACGGTAACACTTATGTCTATTTTTGGTCATACATTGTCTATTCTCGACCAATACCACCTAAAATCGTCGTCATTAGCGGGCGCGACGTCGCACGCGACGCCCACTGGCGCGGCGAATTACGATTGTCATGCCACCTATCCCCTGGTCACTGAAACGCGCTACTTGTCTCCGCTCTCTCACTTCTCGTTGTTCTCTACGGCTGAGTGTGCGTTTCGATGCTGGGAATCGGTATCGACGCAAGGGCCTCACATCGAGGAAAGGAGGCCGGAGCATGAAGGACTTTGAGAGGAAAAATTGCACGCTATCAAGCTGTGGGCCCATTCACCTCGCACACGTGAAGGGTGGTTCTCGGAAATGTGCAGTTTGTCATTAAACCCCATGCTTTACGTAAGTTCTAGTGGACCGTTTTCAGGATAATGGACCGGTATCGCAGGCTGAGTGACGAGGATTGTCGTTCTCTCGAAGAAGGCAACTTCGACGACATTACGGACTTCCTAGGTGACTAATTGAATGCTTCACATTTCAATCCTAAGAGTATCGCCGTATCGGTGGGCAAAATGCGGTACCATGCTCTATTCTTTTACACCAGTCGGATCGCACGGCTCACGCCGTGCTCTCCTCCTTCTCTTGAGCTCGGCTTCGCCGAGGGCGGCTCCATAATTTTAACGGAACTTTTTCGGTAGTGGGCTGCTCATAAGGCGCTGTAGTGATCGAATCGTAACAGACAGAGCAAGGCTTAGGATCCCGCACAACTCAGCACGCTTCTATTTACAGCAGCGGTGTAGTCCGCGCCATGACGCCCATAGAATACATAAATCTGTAGATAGATACAATGTGTAGTCGGCCAATACAGCGCAATATGAATCGCTCAGTGAAATAGCAGATTTCGTTTCCATTACCTGCACCGGAATGCCTACCGACGAACGCTTTCCTTTTCAATTAGCATGCGATCCGCTCGTTGAAGTGTTTTTCGGTTCTCCTCGAATTTCCCTGGGATTCCTGTTTCAGGCGAACTACATACCCCCCCCCCGCCCGTCGTACATCATCGACATCATCATCCTACTATATATAATCCGCTAAGTGTGTCTGTTGGTGTGTGTGTGTGTGTGGATGTTTGTCTGTATGTGTGTTTTTAACGGGAAATTCATAAAGTTTCCTTCAAGGACTTGATGAGAGGCGCTTAAACTGAATAATTCGAGTAGGTTGTAGTATGGAAACATTATTGGTGGTGACAGGCCGTGGATATACAGTTGAATAAGATACACATATGAAACTTAGAATGGGTGGGTTCCCTAATCATAACACCGGCTAGAGCAACGGCCGTAACGTTGGATCAGGCACTAAATAAGGTGCAAGCTATGGGAAACATTATTGGTGGGTGGCAGGAAGTGATAACAGCTGATAAGATACCACGAGGAGCCTTAGAAGGAGTGAGTTACCTAATTCATAACACCGGCCAGAGCAACGACCAGTACGTTGGATCCAAGCACTAAGATAGGGGGCGGCATGGGAACATTATTGTGGTAGGCAAAGAGAGTGATAATCAGCGTATAAGTAACCACGAGGAGCCTATAGAAGGAAATGTCACAATTCTATAGCGCCGGCCATTAAAAAGAAAAAAAAAAAAAAAATTCAACAGCGATGGGACGTGGTTCACTAAGAAAAAATAGATTCAGTGACAAGGACAATTATGATTGGAAGTTCATAGCACGAGCGGTAGCAGCACTGGGGGAACTGCTTCCAGCAAATCATTCAGAAGGGGTTACAGAGCATGTGAAGAGATATAAGTTTATATAGTGTGAGAAAAGGGCTGATAAGCACCAGTACCTGTTCGCATCCTTACTGCTCAGCCTGAACTTGAGCACCGGTGCCCACGAAACAATGGGCAGAGGCTTATGAGTCAACTTATTCCATCCCTTAGCGATAGGGTTATGACTGATTCGACCGCTAAACACTCGAGAGTCGACAAAAATTAAAAGCTTTGGAAGCTGCTCAACGAAAGTACTAGGATGTGAGAATATATCACTATGGTGTCCATGTTATTACCATCGAAATTCTTTCAAGAGAACGCGGCTAAAGCTGTCCTATTTCCAACGAAGTGGTGAGTGCTCTTCAGAAATGTGATAAGCACCAGACATTAGCAAATGTTCATTAAACAGGAGAAACATAATGAAATGGGCCGTATTTCAAAAAATGGCGCTCGGGCCCAGTGTTCGGGGTCAGCACAGGAATCCTGTCAGCGATTAGTACCATTACCATTAGATTCATCCATGCGCGCAGTAGTGCGCGCACCTGTTACTATGAAGGATGAGTTCATTTTCAGCGGTATCGGGGAAAGTATCTAGGAAGAATGGGCTAAAGGACAAGTATGCACACTGAGCCTTTGATACTTGGGGGTATAGTGATAAGGGAGGTCATGATAATGGCCCCTTATCCTTCCTTATCAATTGATAAGATTCTGTCATACGTCATCAATGTCCCTATCACTAAATCTCTATAATTTGGTTGTCTAAAGGCCCAGCCAAGTTGAGCTGAACAGCGATTGTACGTTCCTTATTAGCCCCTATCAGCTGTTATCACCTCATGGGCCGTGCCCCATCTCCAACTCTATATCATTTTCTGAAATTAATGCCTAGCTGATGCTGTTGTTCCGTCGTTAATGATATTTTTCATTATTATTTATCATGCACGCATAGGTGCGCTAAGCAGTGCAACGATAGGCTTAGAGTCATAGAACAACCAAAAATACGATTACCATAAAAAAACAAAATTCGGTTACACAAAGCAACCGAGGAAAGACTTCACTAAACTACTGGATTCAGGAATCCTGAATGCTTAGCAAGGTCATCAGATCGACCTTCTTTAGTCTCTTTCTGAAGGTGTAGGTGTTAGACGTTATGAGCTATAGAGTATGGTGACCTTACCATTCTAACTCCCCTTTTCAAACCCTATCAACTGCTATCATTCCCTGTGATCACCCATTCAATAAATGTTCTGTCCCACATGCCTATTCATTATCCTTGGAAGAAGACCAATGTCCCACTGTTACTGTGTCCCGCACTATGGGCTCGGTCACCCTCCCCTTCTGAGGCCCCTTATCGAATCTTATCAGGTGCTATCACATTCTATCACCCACCAAATGTGTTCCCGTCCTAGCACGTATATATCAGCTTCTTGGAACTTGTCTGCTATCATTTCTAGACCGCTCGCTAAAATGGATTCGTGGACAGACAGACGCAGATCAGCGCAACACACAAACGTCACTAAACAACACACACACACTAACAGACAAACTTAGCGAATTATATACAGGGGGGCCAAAAAAAGTCACTTCGACCGAGTCACATATCAGCAAAGTTTTTGCAGCCCAGAGAGAAGATGTGGATACGAGTACCAGGGCGGAAGATACCCAAGATGTTCCTCGATAAGCAGGAGCTGGCCCTCGCCCATCACCTTCATGTACACCAAAATATGAAGTCATCTCCAGTCGCAGCCTGACTGGAGAAGACCTTTGGAATTCATGTCACCTCCAAACAGCTGCGAAACTTCTAGTGTGGAGTCACCCATGGATAGCTACCTGGAGACCAGTACTCTCAATCTGGAAGACCTCCAACATCGAGCAGCTCCGACAACGTCGCTACGGTCTAGGACATCATCTTCACCGCAGTCGTCAAGGGTTGATGGTATGGACCGGACGTACCTGGAATGGAAAGACCAATATTTTCTTCGTGGACCCCGGACTGAAGGTGAGCGCTGGCGGTTACATCGAGCAACTCGAGAAGAATATCCTCCCACATGTCGTCGCCCGTACCTTCTTGGAAACTTTGTACTGCTACAGCATTGGGTGCCACCACATGAAATCGAAGGGCGTTGGAGAAACTCTCGCCTACTTGGAATGGAAGGGGGCTGAGTACCTAAAGAAGATGGAATATCCAAGTAGGTCACCTGACCTGAATCCCCTCAATTACCCGGTTCGGGCGGAGTTCAATAGGGTGGTCTACGGTGGCGGAGAAATCGACTATCTCGCTGATCTCAGGCACCACATCGCGGTCGCGTGCCAGAATCTCTCGATGGCGCTCGTCCAGAAGGCTGTGGCGGAGTGTTATATAGTATTTAATATGCTCTTTAATATGGTGGTAGAAATGTCCGATTAGAATTTATAAAGTGTAACTTATAGCGCCACGAAAGTCAATGAAGAAAAGTGACTTTTTTTGCCCCCCTCCCCTGTATAGTGGGATCGCTGACTGTTGCAAGACGAATGAAAGAGAAATCAACCGCTAGCAGAGTTGCGACCCGATCCATGTGATATCGATTCGAGGTAGTGTTCTGAAAGTGATAATACGGTTCACAGTTTATAAAACGGTTATATAAGACAAGCATTTGTGACTTTCGAGCCATTGCACGTGCTGCAAGTCTGGCAGTTTGACGTAGCACGTGAAGGAGGCAGGGCGGGGGGTGGTGGGGCAAGAGTGGAGTGAGATTAGTGGGGGTAGGTTAATGAGGGTGGGGTAAGATGTGATGAGCGTTGAAAGTGCTTGAACAGAAGCATAATGCGACGGTGGAAGGAGAAGAGCGGTGTGGTGTTAGTGCGGGAGGATAGCGACGGGGTGCGGGGTACGATGGGATGAAGGTGGAGTGCACACGATCAGATGCATGCCTCTGCGATGGAAACAAAAGCATAAATGCATCAGTGAAAGCGATAAGAGAAGAAGAGGAGTGTGCAACCGCTATCGTATTGGCTATCCAATCCGATGTCATGTTGTAGTATCAATTCGATGTATCCTACTATACATAATCCGCTAAGTCTGAGCGTGTGTGGGTCTGTCTATTTGTCACGAAATCGCGGTTATAATTTGCTTGTCTGTTTGTTTGTTTTATGTTTTGTTTGTGTGTTGTACTGTCCGGTTTGGCATAGACCTGAAGAACAAACTTGAAGCCAGTTTGTGCTCAAGGGCGCGCATGGGTTTTAGGGATGGAACAAGACGTACCCAGCACACAGAAAGTGTTAGTGGGACCGCAACCTTTCGACGAAGTCCCTTCCCACAGGGGGCGGGCATCGCGTTCGAAAAATGGGCCTATGCTCAACCATTAGAAATTCACGACTCGCTTCCATGACAGCGGGAGGTCCGGGAAAAAGTGGAATAAGATTACCAAAAGGGTGTCAAACTAATTGGTGGAGTCATACCCAAATTGGGAGGGGCGCACTTGCGGTAGGCGGTGCTTCCCACAAATTTCATTAACTCGATTCCCGTAAGAGTTTAGAAATCGCAAAAGGTCGATGTAGGAGGGCAACACCTGGGGAGAGTTTGGCATGCCTGAAGGTGTGTTGAGACCCGCCCACAGTGGGCGGAGCTTGCTCTCATCATAGGGTGCCCATTTCAAAAATCTGTAGCTTGGTTCCAGAGCACTCCAAAGACCGGAAAAATGGATTAAGGTCAGCAAAGGGTCGCCGGTGAGGAATGTGGGGCACAAACATTGTGGGCGGGGCCTGCTCCGAGGTGGGCGGAGCCAGGACGAAAATATCTGTAAAACAGTTCCAGAGCACTCAAGAGACAGGAAAAAAGTAGATCAACGCCAGCAAATGGTCGCCTGTTAAGAATTGTGGGATACATTTGTGAGCGGAATCTGCCCCGATGTGGGCGAAGAGAGACAAAAGCTCTTCAAACGGTTTGAGAGCACTCCAGACACTGCTTCAAACTAATATTGGTCAGGCGGGATCACAGTCGACACATCCGTTGTAGGCGGAGCGTGCGGCGAGGTGAGCGGAACCGGGCTCAAAAATTTGTGGAACGGTTACAGAGCACTTCAGACACTATGGGAAAGGACTGGGGTAAGCGAGGAATTACCGGTTTGAGGGTGCAGACCATTGTGAGTGGAGTAATTGGCGAGGTGTGTGGGACCAAACGCAGAAATGGATTGGTTCCGGATCAGATTCCAGACACCGTAGAACAAAGATGTGTATGAGCTCCGCTAATGCAGGGCAGCACAGGCAGCCGGGGACAAGTGGGTTGAAGTCCACAAGGGGTTAGCGGACGAATGGTAGAGACATCCCAAAACTAGGCGGGTTGCCTTCGAGATGGGCGGTGCTTACTGCAAAATTTCGTGGATCGGATCTGAATGAGCATGGATGAGCGTGGATCGGATCTGTTGAGGAAGAGAAATATATAGCGAGAATTGGGTATGTCTGTGGTGTGTTGAGCCCACAGTGGAAGGAGCGCGTCCTCAGGCTTGAGGTATATTTTCACTGCGTTTTCGCACATCGGCCTAATACTCTTGAACAACTGTCACGGGTGCATTTGATTCCAGCCGCTTCGCTGGCTGACGCTGGCGCGACTCTCTAGCACGAGCAGACTTTGCCGGTTTTGTTTGGCTTCGTCGCGCCTACCTGCTTCCGTATAGCTGAATACTCGGCGAATACCCAACATTTCTCTCATCTGAGCACTTGATCAACACTGCTTACCACCACTTCATAGACGGTAGTAGTGTTGAAAGTAGCAGGTATGATGTTATTGGTCAAGGAGTGTTGACAATGTGTGTACAGGTGAGGAAAAGCCGGATAATTGTTGAGTATCCAAAAAGAAGGTAAGCGCGGCGAAGCCGGGCCGTATCACAGAAGGAGGCACGCCGACGTTAGCCGGCGAGCTCACTGGTATACTATTCATCTAGGAGCCATGGATTATTCCTAGTGATCCTTCATTGTGAACAAGCGCGTTCTCCTGCCCAGAAATGCATTTCACTCAAGAGTAATCTGCGAAAGACAACTGATAAAATCCTATTGAAGTGGCTCCGTGCAACACTCCATCTAGGTTGAAGGCTCACATTCGAACCCAGTGAGTTAATGTGGTAATAAAGATGCATGGCTTGTGGTTAGTCCCGGAGCTAATCTGTCTATTCTCGCGATTTAGTACAACAATTTGCAAAGCGCAAAAAATGAACATGGCCGTGATCAGTGGTATGAGAGGAGAGTTTAGAGAGAGAGAGAGGAGAGAGAGAGTATAAAGAAGGATTCTGATGACACACCAGGGTAAAACATCATGATGTGTGAAATATCGATGTCAGCACGACCCTCCCCCATCCCCGTTTGGATCTAGTTGTTTAATGTGAGGATAAGGGAACACGTAGCAATTTGTAAAAGCTTGCGATTGAAGTGGAAGGCGACATGTTGAAACAATGTTTATACTGTTGCATTTTCTTGCTACACGTTACCCAGCGCCCACGGTGCGCACGTGTTGACATGGTGGAAATGGTGGGACTTCTTCTAGGGGTGATAGCTTTTTCAGGTGTGAGGCTTTTGAGAAATGGAAGACGGCATGTTGAAGCAATGTTTATACTGTTGCCTTTTCTTACTACCCGTTACCATCATTCGCTCTTTGAGAAATACTTAAGATGGGCCTTTGATGAAGTGATGGAGAATCGCACGCGAGTGTCCGTGCTTCGGACGAGAAGTTCCTCAATACGTCAGTCATTGCAAAACTACCTCCGCGAAAGGCAGTATTTCCTCCTTCGAGTAGCGCTGCAATTTTTCTGGAGAATCCCTAGTTCAGAAGACCTTTCAGATGAAATATTGATGGGCTAAATGTGAACCACTCAACAAGCCGACTCGTTTTGTGCCATTGAAGAATACTCATTCGGAAGCTTCAGTGTGCTCTCATAACACATATTCTTACTGAAATGAGTGGAAGTGAAGTTCGATTATCATTGATCGACCTAGTCTGAGTGTGCGCCGCGCATCGCTTCTACGCAGAATTGGTGAAAGTAGTAAGTTCTGATCTTAGATGACTTTGCCCAGGCAAGCAGATGTTTGTACAGGGTTTGTGAAGACCGATACGCCCGAATCTTTTTTATCCAGCCACCTACTTACTTGAAGTCCATGATAACTATTGCTATTGCTAATCCTTTCATTCTATAAACCACTAACTTAATGTGTCGGATTTGTATGTTTGTATGTATGTATGTATGTCTGTCCGTCCGCAAAATGCTTCACGGGTTCGAACACGTTAGTGGGAGGAGAAAACGACCGCTAGACAAACCGGAAACCGATTGGTGCAGATGTATCAATCCAATGTTTTGATTGTGATAACAGCGCTATATAAGACAACCATTCGGTACACTCCGAGCCATTGCACGAGCTGCTCGCGTGGCAGCTGGACGTGTGCTCGTGCGGGTGCAGGGTGGGTTGACTGTGGAGTACCAAGTGATCCCTCCCTCTACCCCCTCTGCTTCTTTCCCTCGTGAAGGGGTGGTGGGAGAGGGTGCGTAGCGCACGCTTAAGGAGGAGCACGCAGCAAGAGAGGAGGTGCAACCGCTAGCAAAACTGCAAGCTAGCCCATAACAAAGTAATGACCAAGATGTTGTTTGATTGTGATAATACCCTCAGCTATTTATATAAGACAACATTTAGCACACTCCGAGAAATCGCATAAACTGCTAGCTGGCAGCTAGACGTGAGATCGAGCGGGGCCAGGGTGGAGGGGAAGGGTTTACGTGCTGGACGTGAGCTCGTGTGTGGGTTGGTCCACCTTTTACGATTTAATCAAAACAGTGCAGTATTAACAACTAAGTGAATGAACAAATTCCGTTTCCATTATGAAGTGCGCCTGGCGAAGCCAACCCAGCTGAAGAGAAGGAGGAGAGCTCAGCGTCAGCCGGGCGATCCGACTGGTTATTGTTATATTTTGTAGTCTTCCACACATCCGGTTCTGCTTGTTACAGCACTGAGTCCGTTTCATAGAGCTTAACGAGGACACTTTTGTGCTGTTGTGCTCACCAACCCTGCCTTTACGACCCCCTCCTCCCCTCCGCAGAGGCCAAGGCGGCCAGGCACGACCTCCCTTCAATGGTTTTCGCACAACGATGCTGTAATCTGTCTTCAAATAGTCGCCTGTGGTATTGCACTTTCACATTCCCGGAAGGTGAATCATAATCGCTACTAGAAAAGTCTAGATATGAATGTGCAGGTTCCCGTTATCGCGTTTGGGACAAGACCAGAACGGACCATTGCAAACCTTGGTTAAAAGCTTCCTCATTTTCCTCTCCGGCAAAGCGTGGGGTCGGAGGAACACAAGGACTGGAGGGGGAACACGCCAGCGCTGACGAGGGTCATACATCTCTGCAACAGAGACGATCAGTTTGATCAGAGTGTCCCGGACGTTTGAGGGAACCTGATCTCGATAAAGATGAGGCAATGAAAACTGCCTGATACCGGAACCAAAAAGAGCTAACTAGAAACCTCGCCATTGAGATGTATGACGATGCTCTTCCCGAGTATCTCACACTTCTTCCAGGCTAGTACAAGAAGGATAATGTACTGGGTCACAAGAAAGTGCAAGACACCTTTGTAGATTAGGTCAAGGGGCGAGAATAGAGTAAGACTAGAACAAGTGTAAGTAAGTGTAGCTCGACGGGTAAAACATTCAGCATTTCCTAGTATTCCTGTGGGCGGGATCGAGGACCAACCGCTAATAGTGGAACGGCAAAGAGCAGCTAAACTCTTTGCTGGTTTGACATTCGTTAACATGAACCAGCACCAATCGCATTGGGAGGCTCACCCCAACACTCGTTCATATCAGTTATTCTTCATATTATGTGCATTCAGGGGCATGTGAGGACCGATGAAGAGAAAAGTTCTTCTGCTATTCGTTGTACTGTTTGAGTAAATCTTCTACAATTGCATCTGTTCTTTGTTTTGCTATCTGTGTGTCACCTTTCGAAGATATGATAAGAGAATCGTTATTTGCCGCACCGGCTTAGCGTAGCAAGCGACGAGTTCTTCGCCCAGGCATTTGAACTCGAATATCATCACTTGAAAACTGCGCCGTCCTTGCACCACTCCCGTTTACACTTCCTGCGTCTCTGCGCGCGTGAATTGCGTGCAATACACAAACGCGCGAAACGGGAGTCTTTGTGCCGCATGCCCCTTTACACGCTCATTCTGGTTTCATTTGCGCTTGATTCTCACGCGAACCTATCCAGTAGAAGACAGAAATGGTCTAGGTTCTTGCATGCTTACATTGTTAGACCTGTTAATTGTTAGTTTCTACTGCAAAGGAGAATGAGATCGCTTCGACATTTCAAAAGACGACTATGATGAAAACTAGGAAGAACATTTACTCAATCGAAAGGAACTCCATCATAAAAGACAGCTCGGCCGTCATAATCTAGGAGATCAGGTTTTTTAGAAGAGCAAATTAGTCCGTGATGCAATCGCGCCGTTGGATTTCGATTTTTTGGGTATGAGTTATTCCTCTGATTTCGATAGAAACCAACCGATATAAGTAACCTACAATTGAAACTGATATTTGAATAGCTAAAAATTATCATATGAGTGCAGTGACCGTTCTATGGACTGATATTTTCGAAGTAAATAAAACAGTTTCAGTGAACACCTCACTTCAAGCCATAGAGGATGTATAATAAAGAAAACACATTGAGCGCAATTCAACGATTATCATTAACAAATGCATAGTTACCTAAGGAGAAATTGACTAACAAGCTGTGAATTGTATGCAATACACAGACGCGTGGAACGAAAGTATGCGCGTGTATTGCTGGCAATTCACTCGGCGTCCAGTGTGCTAAACGGGCGAGGAAGATTTTGTTAAAGCGGCCAGCCGTGAGCGGTTCTGATTAGCGTTCTTCTTGCTTTTGTTTCTAGCGAAATCTCTTGTTGCTTTGGCGTCAGTCACACGACTTGTTCCCAGCTCACTTGAGCGAAAATTAAACTTAATGAGAAAATGTGCAGCGATTTCCACGAGCTCGCTGCTCCAATCGAGAAATCGGCGAAAAGTTCTCGTTTTCCTTGCCCGTTCCCACCCCTCCTACCGTAGCGCTGTGTGCAGGAAAAACATTATCATTCAGGTCATAGTTTTTGGGAGCTTTCTTTTTACTGGGAGGTTATCTCATTTAAAACCTGCAACGTGTGTGAGTTTTGTTTTTTGGCGCCGCGCCAAACCCAGCCCGACTGACATGCCCTTCTTCCGCACTGAACTTCACTATGTTCATGAGAAAGGTGGAAAAGCAAAGAGCTAGGTGCCATGGGCTACCACATCACCAAAGTCTGGAATATTTAGCTACGTATTCGTTCATCAAAGTGATTGGAGGAAAATTCGAGGAACTG